>JADRCH010007081.1:720540-760125 GCA_019843965.1 Rhynchomys soricoides
AGTCCTCCTCGATTCTCACGAATAACGAAGTCCCGCAGGTCGGGGCATACTACTGGATTTTGGCATATACTGAAAGCTAGTTGAGACAGCTAGCCTCATGGACTGAAAACTACTGGATTCTTGGACGTTCCTTTGGTAGATAGCCATTGTTGGACTAGATGGATTACATCCTGTAAGCCACTCTAATAAACCTCGTATATATTCATTCTGTCAGTTTTGTTCTTCCAGAGAACCATGATTTATACAGCCCTAAATAATCTATTGCTTTTGCCTCTGTTAGCTCTTTCCTCTCAGCTAATAAATATGTTCATGTCTTCTTAAACCTAAAATCATCCTCTCCTTCTCCTTCAACATTGTTTCTTAAAGTACCATTAGGTCTTGATCCTTTCTATGCTACAAAGTCTTCACAGCAGAATTCTTCACTCTCTATTTTTGCTCCACTCATTCTCCTTAGCTGATTCTATCCATTTGCACAGCACTAGCAATTGTGACATTTCTTTGTCATCTATTCCCAAGGTGCTTCCAACATTTGCAGTTTAACCTATATATCCCAACCAAAGAACATAGTATTCCTCCATGAACTACCCAGCTTTCTTGCTCCTCTTCACTGCTGGATAATGCTGTCACAATTTATGCAGCCTGCCACTATGTCTTTGCTCTATCATCATCAACTCTAACCCTCTGAAACTGTAAGCCCAATTATACGTGTTCCTAGGTCATGGCATTATACATGTTGCCTAGATCATTCCACTTTGTCACAATGATAGAAAACTTATTAATATGGGAGGTATTCATATATAGAGAGAGGGAGGAGGGATAAATGACATAAAGGATGTTTGGAAAAGTCACAGGGAAAACCTAATATAATCTAAAATTACTTTAAAGCAGTTATTCTACATGTTAGAGTAATGTTCCCCCAGGAGCAATGGACTGTCTGTACCAGGCAGATGATACCTTTCTTCAACTTGTTAGTCACAGGAGTCCAAGAGACTTTCCTAAGCTATATGGCTACTGCCATTTTTTTGGTTGCTAGCCAGACTCAGTCTTGACTAACTCTTAATTATACAGCATTAGTACTCTCTCCCCATTCCCACCCTATGTGTTCTTTATTTCAAGTCTACAAAAAAATTTATTTTCCTGTTTTAAAGTATGCTATGAATTTAAAAATCATTTGAATCATATCCATAATGTGTTTGAAGTTGAAGGAGGAGGTTTATGTGTGTGTCTTATTATTGGACCAGATTCTCAAAGCACTTTCAAATTAGCAAGAATCCTCAATCTGGAACTGGTAAAATGGCTCAGTGGATAAAGGTATTTGGTATTGAATCTGAAGATCTGAGTTTGACTCTTAGGACACCCACAAGTTTTTCTTCAGTCTCCACACATGTACTATGGCATGCACAAACATGCATGTAAGTGTGAGTGTGTGAGCATGCAGGTGGACACACACCAATTAATCAGTCAATAAATGTAATTTTAAAGATTAGAAACATCAATCTGGAATAGACAAAAAATTATCTTAAGCATAATAATATCCTATAAAATGTTGTACCTTGGAGGAGCAAGTGTCTGCTCTAGAAACTCCTCAATTTTAATGAAGTCTGTTTTCAACTCTTTGTTGTATACCAAGAATGGAGGATTTGTACCTGGGGCTAAATTCTTCAGTTCTTCAGATTTTCTATGATAATTGAAAACAAGAAGAGTTAGATCTCTAAAGTACATACTATCAAATACTGACATTATATTATTATCTACCAATATCAAGCTCCAGAATTCAATATATTCTAATTTATCTTACCTGGTTATATCAATAGTAGTCACATTAAATTTAACTCCTTTAAGCCAGAGTATCATGAAAAGGCGTTGGCAAAAAGGACAGTTTCCAATACTTTCTCCATCACTTCCAGCCTAGTAAGATAAAGAAAGTCCTTAGTGTACTCATTTTGTTGTTACACAAGCATGTATTAAGTGCTTATTGGGAAATTGGAAGTACTTAATCTCCAGGATTCTGAGAGAGACAATGAATTAAATATAAAATTACAAGTGTGGTGAGTTTATAATAATAAATCTTAATAAATTTCTTATACTATGATATTTGTATAACAAATTCCCTATTCTGTATTTAAGCAACAAACTGGAGCATACAACCTGTCTTAGTTATGAGATTTAAGTAAAAAAAATGAATACTTTTTTATCGATCCTTTCAAATTTCCTTCTTGGAAAGATTCTTTTCATATTACAAGTGACCATTTCCTTTCTTTTCTTGTGTGACTTGTTTCATAACATCTTACCAATTTTCTATTGTTATTTTTCCAGATCAATAAGGAAAATATTAGATACATTTATGAAATTGTTAATGAACTAAATAAAATAATGTTATTTAAAGTTTACATTTACAGAGATTTTGGGCTGCAGTCTTGGTCTGAAGGTGGCCGGAGTGGCTTTCTCAATTAAGATAAGGCTCTTGCTGCTTCTGCTGATTGTGGCGTCGGCAGTGGTCCACAGCGAGGCCTCTGCCAACCTGGGAGGTGTGCCCAGCAAGAGATTAAAGATGCAGTATGCCACAGGGCACTGCTCAAGTTCCAGATTTGTGTATCCTGAGGGTACCGGAGTGTTTGAGGAGTACATGCGGGTTATTAGCCAGTGTTATCCAAACATCTGCATTGAAGGAGAGAATTATCTCCCTCAACCAATTTATGGACACATAGCATCTTTCTTGTCAGTCTTCAAACTAGTATTAATAGGCTTAATAATTGTTGGCAAAGATCCTTTTGCTTTTTTTCAGCATGCACGCTCCTAGCATCTGGCAGTGGGGCCAAGAAAATAAGGTTTATGCATGTATGATGGTTTTCTTCTTGAGCAACATGATTGAGAACCAGTGTATGTCAACAGGTGCATTTGAGATAACTTTAAATTATGTGCCAGTATGGTCTAAGCTGGAATCTGGACATCTTCCATCCATGCAACAACTTGTTCAAATTCTTGACAATGAAATGAAACTCAATGTGCATATGGATTCAATGCCACATCATCGATCATAGCCCTATCTATCAGCACTGAAAACTGTTTTACACTAAGGGATTTTGCAAGAGCAGCATGACTGACATGATGAAGGCCTGTACTGAAGACAGCAAGCTGTTAGTACAGACTAGATGTTTCTTGGCAGGCTCACTGTACCTCTTGGAAAACCTCAGTGCAAGACAGTTTTCCATGCTGGCACATGCTGGAATTCTGCACATACATGTAGTAAGTTGATACTGTGTAGCTTCTCCAAGCCCACTGTTAATAGTTTTTTCTTGACATAGCATTACTACTTGTAATTCTTTTCTTGGTCATGTTTGAAAAAGTATAGAATTGAGTTACAACTTGAGTTTTTTTTAACATGTGTGTTAAGTCAGCTGCATTTTTATATGAATTTTCATTTTTTAAATAGTTGAACATCAGTTTTCTTGGGGCAATACTAGAAGTTCCCAATTAATTTTTAAATGAGCTTCTCAGATATCTCTAATTGGCCACTTTTAATACATAGTTTTGAAAACACTGCAGATTGTGAACAGTAAATTATACCGGATTATGGGAGGAAATCCAATATCCAGAATACTCTACCAAGTGTGTGTGTGTGTGTGTGTGTGAGTGTGTGTGTGTGTGTGTGTGTGTGTGTATGTTGGCTAACTACTTCTTTGTATGAGACCTTCCCTGGAGTGTAGCTGATATACTCAGTGTTATTCCACTGAAGAAAAATAATTTTTCCCTTTCTTATCAGGAATCAGCTATAAACAGCTTCTTGGTTAAGGATGGGACTTTGTACCCACATCTTGTTCTCTGTGTTAGCACTTCTGTCTGGTTTGAACTTGTGAAGATTTTGTGTGTACTGTCATAGTCTCTGTGAGCGCATATATGCACCATCCCTTTTACATGTGAAAGATGCTATTTCCTTGAAGTTATCCACTACCTCTGGGTCTTACAATCTTTTTACCTCCTCTTCTGAATAGTTGCCTTAGACTTAAAAGGAAGGGGTTGATAAGACATCCCATCTAGGACTGAGTTTTCCAAGGTCTTTCACTGTCTGCATGTTGTCCATTTGTAGGTCTCTGTGTTAATTAACATTTACTGTAAGAATATAGTTCTCTGGTGAGGGTTGAGTGATATGCTAGTTTATGTGTAAAGCAATATGTCATTAGAAGCCATTTTATTATTATGTTCCTTCAGCAGAACAGTAGTAGTGGGATTTCCCCTAGGACTCATAGTTTTCAGTGTAAGGTATAAGTTACATCTCATGGAGTGGTCCCTAAATTCAAAAAAGAAAAAGATAAAAGTAGTTGGTCACTCCATAACATTTGTGCCACCATTTCACAAATATATCTTTTATGGGGTAGAGAAAAGGGTTTATTTGGCTTACACTTCCACATTGTAGTCCATCATTGAAGGAAGTCTGAATAGGAACTCAAGCAGTATAGGAATCTGGAGCTAGGAGCTGATGCAGAAGTCATGGAAGAATGTTGCTTACTGGCTTGCTCCCCTGGCTTGCTCAACCATCTTATAGAACTTAGGACCACTAGCCTGTGGATGGCATCACCTACAAGGGCCTGGGCCCTCCCTATCAATCACTAATTAAGAAAATGCCCTATAGCCTGATCTTATGGAGGAGTTATTTCTCAATGAGATTCCCTCCTTTCAGATAACTCAAATTGACATAAAATTAGCCAGCACATAAGGGTAAATTATTATCATGAAAGATGAATTTGGACCCCTCTCCCTGTTTGTAGGTGGACATGGATTGCTTACTTTAGGGTATTCTAGCAATTCTCTCTCTCTCTCTCTCTCTCTCTCTCTCTCTCTCTCTCTCTCTCTCTCGGTTTTTAGAGACAGGGTTTCTCTGTAGCCCTGGCTGTCCTGGAACTCACTCTGTAGACCAGGCTGGCCCGGAATTCAGAAATCCACCTGCCTCTGCTTCCCAAGTGCTGGGATTAAAGGCATGCACCACCACTGCACGGCTCTCTTTCTTTCTTTCATCTACATTCCAACTGCAGTTTCCCCTCTCTCCTCTCCTCCAAGTCCCCCCTTACCTCCTCTCTGCTCCCCCCATCCACTACTCCTCTGTTTTTCTTCAGAAAAGGGCAGGTCTCCCATGGATATCAACCAACCATGGCATATCAAGTTGAGTAAGATTAGGTACTACCATTGAGCCTGAATGAGGTAATCCAGTAGGAGAAAGGTCCTTAAAGCAGGTGAAAGAATCAGAGACAGCCCCTGCTCCCACTGTTAGGAGTCTCATAAGAAGACTAAGCTATACAACTGTAGTACATATTCAGAGGGCCAGTTTTATGTAGGCTCCCTGATTGTTGGTTCAGTCTCTGTGAGCACCTATGAGCCCAGGCAAGTTGATTCTGTAGGTTTCCTTGTGTTCTTGACCCTTATGGCTCCTGCAATCCTTCCTCCCCCTCTTCCACAGGATTCCTCAAGCTCCATTTAATAATTGACTGTAGGCCTATGCATCTGTGAGCATCAGTTTCTGGGTGAAGCCTCACTGATGACAATTGGACCAGGCACCAATATATAATAGAATATCATTAGGAATCATTTTTTTATCCTGAATCTCTGGACTATCCGGCCTCTAGTTCCTGGTCCTCCAGGCAGTGTCAGGGGTAGGCTCCCCTTTATGGCATGGGCCTCAAGCTGGACCAGTCATTGGTTGACTATTCCTACAATTTCTGTTCCATCTTTACTGGAAGGCAGAACATTGTACACATTGTAGGCAGAACAAATTCTATGTCTAAGGTTTTGTGGGTACATTGGTGTCCCAATCCCTCTACTGGAAATCTTGCCTGCTTAGAGGAGATGGCCAGTTCAGGCTCTGTATCCCCCTTTTCTAGGAGTCTTAGCTAGGGTCACCCTCATAGATTCTTGGTTTTCATTGCCCTAGTTTTCTAGCTCATCCTGGAGATGCTCCCCTCTCTAATTCCATTGTCTCTCCCAGTACTCTCTCCCTCCATCCTACCTAATCCCTCATGTTCCTATTTCCATCCACCCCCTACCTAGAAAATTTCCCCTCAGTTTACCTGAGATTTCTATTCTAGTTCCCCTTCGAGGGAGATTCAAGTATCACATCCTCCCCCCACCACAGCCCTCCTTGTTACTTAACATATCTGGGACTGTGGACTGTAGCATGGTTATCCATTACAGCTAATATTCACTGTATTTGTCCTTCTGGATCTAGGTTACCTCACTCAGGATGATTTTTTTTCTAGTTCCATCCATTTGCCTGCAAATTTCATGGTGTCATTGTTTTAAACAGCTTAGTAGTAGTTCATTGTGTAACGTACCAATTCTCTTTATCCATTCTTTGGTTGAGGGACATCTGGGTCGTTTCCAGTTTCTGGCTATTAGGAATAAAGCTACTATGAACATAGTTGAGGAAGTGTCCCTGTGGGATAATGGAGCATCCTTTGGGTATATGCTTAGAGGTGGTATATCTAGGTCTTGAAGTAGATTAATTTCCAATTTTCTGAGAAACTACCATATCCAAAGTGACTGCTCTCCCATCAGCAATGGAAGAGTGTTCGCTTTGCTCCATATCCTCTCCAGCATGAGCTATCACTTGTGTTTTTGATCAGAAGTGTAAGATGGATGGTGTTCCAGCACTATGAATGCTAATCGGTAGGGTAAAGCTTTTAGTTGAGCAACAACTTGATTGCTCACTCTCCATATTCCCTCCTTTAGTTTTTCCTCTCACCACTCTCCTCATAATCCTTTTAAACTAATTTCCTCTTTATTCCTTTATAACACTATATTCTATTTCCTCTCCCTTTAAAGATTTCCTCCTTACCTCTGGTCCTTTATGGGCTACTTAACTCTGGGTATTCTTTTATTTATTTATTTATTTATTTATTTATTTATTTATTTATTGCTGTTTTACCCAGAAATCTTTAGTGTTTTTTTATTGTAATTATTATTTTTGTTTGTATTTTTTTCATACTTTATTTACATTTCTTTTTTTTATGTTCATATTTTATTTACATTTCAAATGTTTCAGATCTCCCTTTTGGAACCTCCCCATTCCCTCCGCCTTCCCCCTGCCACTATGGGGATATTCTCCAACCCACCCTCCCACCCACCCACCTACTCTTGTCTTTCCTCCTTGTCATTCTCCTATGCTAGGAGATCTAACACCCTCAGGCCCAAGGGCCTCTCCTCCCCTGACAGATAACAAGATCCTCCTCTGCCGCATTTGTGGCCAGCACCAGGGGTCTCTCCATGTGTATTCTTTAGTTGGTGGATCAGTCTCCAGAAGTATCGGGGGTCTGGCCAGTTGCCACTGTTGCTACCTCCCTGGGGCGGCACACTCCCTCAGCTCCTTCAGTCCTATCGCAAAGCCCTCCATCTGGGATGTCACACTCAGAACTATTGTTGATGTGAAGTGACTCTTGGGTATTTCAAACTTTTGGGCTAATAACCTCTTAACAGTGAGTACATACCATGTTCATTCTTTTGTGACTGCGTTACCTCACTCAGGATGATATTTTCAAGATCCATCCATTTGTCTATGAATTTCATGAAGTCATTGTTTTTAATAGCTGAGTAGTATTCCATTGTGTAAATGTACCACATTTTCTATATCCATTCCTCTGTGGAGGGACATCTGGGTTGTTTCCAGCTTCTGGCTATTATAAATAGGACTGCTATGAACATAGTGGAACATGTGTCTTTATTACATGTTGGAGCATCTTCTGGGTATATGCCCAGGAGTGGAATAGCTGGGTCCTGGTAGTATTATGTTCATTTTTCTGAGGGTCCGCCAAACTGATTTCCAGAGAGGTTGTATCATCTTGCATTCCCACCAGCAATGGAGGAGTGTTCCTCTTTCTCACATCCTCGCCAACATCTACTATCACCTGAGTTTTTTATCTTAGCCATTCTGACTGGTGTGAGGTGAAATCTTAGGGTTGTTTTGATTTGCATTTCCCTGATGACTAAGGATGCTGAACATTTCTTTAGGTGCTTCTCGGCCATTCGAGATCCCTCAGTTGAGAATTCTCTGTTTAGCTCTGTTCCCCATTTTTTGATAAAGTTATTTGGTTCTCTGGAGTCTTGAGTTATTTGTACACATTGGATATAAGCCCTCTATCAGATGTAGGATTGGAAAAGATCTTTTCCCAATCTATAGGTTGCCGTTTTGCACTATTCACAGTGTCCTTTGCCTTACAGAAGCTTTGTAATTTTATGAGGTCCCATCTGTCAATTCTTGACCTTAGAGCACAAGCCATTGGTGTTCTGTTCAAGAACAATTCCCCTGTGCCCAAGTGTTTGATATTCTTCCCCACTTTCTCCTCTACTAGATTCAGTGTATCTGGTTTTGTGTGGAGGTCCTTGATCCGCTTGGACTTGAGCTTTGTAGAGGGAGATAGGAATGGATCAATTCGCAATCTTCTACATGTAGACCGCCAGTTGATCCAGCACCATTTGTTGAAGATGCTGTCTTTTTTCCACTGTATAGTTTAAGCTCCTTTGTCAAAGATCAAGTGACCATAAGTGTGTGGGTTCATTTCTGGGTCTTCGATTCTATTCCATTGATCTACCTGCCTGTCACTGTACCAATACCATGCAGTTTCTATCACTACTGCACTGTAGTACAGCTTGAGGTCAGGAAGGCTGATTCCCCCAGAAGACCTTTTATTGTTGAGAATAGTTTTAGCTATCCTGGGTTTTTTGTTATTCCATATGAATTTGAGATTTGCTCGTTCTAGGTCTATGAAGAATTGAGTTGGGATTTTGAGGGGTATTGCATTGAATCTGTATATTGCTTTCGGCAGGATGGCCATTTTAACTATGTTAATCCAACTGATCCCCGAGCATGGGAGATCTTTCCATCTTCTGAGGTCTTCTTCGATTTCTTTCTTCAGAGACTTGAAGTTCTTGTCATACAGGTCTTTCACTTGTTTGGTTCAAGAAATACCAAGATATTTTATATTGTTTGTGACAATTGTAAAGGGTGTCATTTCCCTAATTTCTTTCTCAGCCTGTTTATCCTTTGAGTAGAGGAAGGCTACTGATTTGCTTGAGTTAATTTTGTATCCGGCCACTTTGCTGAAGTTGTTTATCAGCTGTAGCAGATCTCTGGTGGAGTTTTTCGGGTCACTGAAGTATACCATCATATCATCTGCAAATAGTGATATTTTGATTTCTTCCTTTCCAATTGGTATCCCTTTGACCGCCTTTTGTTTTCTGATTGCTCTAGTTAGAACTTCAAGTACTATATTGAATAGGTAGGGAGAGAGAGGGCAGCCTTGTCTAGTCCCTGATTTTAGTGGGATTGCTTTGAGTTTCTCTCCATTTAGTTTGATGTTGGCCACTGGTTTGCTGTAGATTGCTTTTACCTTTTACTAAGGTATGCTCCTTGAATTCCTGATATTTCCAAGACTTTTATCATGAAGGGATGTTGAATTTTGTCAAATGCTTTTTGAGCATCTAACGAAATGACCGTGTGGTTCTTTTCTTTGAGTTTGTTTATGTAGTGGATTATATTGATGGATTTCCTGGTATTGAACCATCCCTGCATCCCTGGGATGAAGCCTACTTGATCATGGTGAATGATCATTTTGATGTGTTCTTGGTTTCGGTTTGCAAGAATTTTATTGAGTATTTTTGCATCGATATTCATAAGGGAAATTGGTCTGAAGTTTTCTTTTATTGTTGGGTCTTTGTGGGGCTTTGGTATCAGTGTAACTGTGGCCTCATAGAATGAATTGGGTAGTGTTCCTTCTGTTTCTATTTTATGGAATAGCTTGAAGAGTATTGGTATTAGGTCTTCTTTGAAGGTCTGATAGAATTCTGCACTGAACTCATCTGGTCCTAGGCTATTTTTTGGTTGGGAGACTTTTAACGACTGCTTCTATTTCTTTAACAGTTATGGGACTGTTTATATGGTTTATCTGATCCTGATTTAACTTTGGTAATTGGTAACTGTCTAGAAAGTTCTCCATTTCCTCCAGATTTTCCAATTTTGTTGCATATAGGCTTTTGTAGTAGGATCTGATGATTTTTTTAATTTCTTCAGAGTCTGTTGTTATATCTCTGTTTTCATTTCTAATTTTGTTAATTTGGATACTGTCTCTTAGCCCTCTGGTTAGTCTGGGTAAGGGTTTATCTATCTTGTTGATTTTCTCAAAGAACCGGCTCTTGGTTTTGTTGATTCTTTGTATAGTTCTTTTAGTTTCCACTTGGTTGATTTCTGCCCTTAATTTGATTATTTCCTGCCTTCTACTCCTCTTGGGTGTATTAGCTTCTTTTTGTTCCAGAACTTTCAGATGTGCTGTTAAGCTGTTAGTGTATGCTTTCTCCTGTTTCTTTTGGAGGCATTCAGAGCTTTGAGTTTTCCTCTTAACACTGCTTTCATTGTGTCCCATAGGTTTGGGTAAGTTGTATTTTCACTTTCACTGAATTCTAGGAAGTCTTTAATTTCCTTCTTTATTTCTTCCTTGACCAAGTTATCATTAAGCAGAGTATTGTTCAGCTTCTGTTTGTATGTGTGCTTTCTGTTGTTGTTGTTGCCATTGAAGAAGAACCTTAATCTGTAGTGGTCTGATAGGAGGCATGGGATTATTTCAATCTTCTTATATCTGTTGAGGTTTGTTTTGTGACCAATTATATGATCAATTTTGGAGAAGGTACCATGAGGGGATGAGAAGAAGGTATATTCTTTTGATACAGGATGAAAAGTTCTATAGATGTCTGTTAAACCCATTTGGTTCATAGCATCTGTTAGTTTCACTGTGTCTTTGTTTAGTTTATGTTTCCAAGATCTGTCCATTGTTGATAGTGGGGTGTTGAAGTCTCCCACTATTATTATGTGAGGTGCAATGTGTGCTTTGAGCTTTAGTAGAGTTTCTTTTATGAAAGTGGGAGCTCTTGCATTTGGGGCATAGATGTTCATAATTGAGAGTTCTTCTTGGTAGATTTTTCCTTTGATGTGTAAGAAATGTCCTTCCTCATCCTTTTGGATGAATTTTGGTTGAAAGTCCATTTTATCCGATATAAGAATGGCTACTCCAGCCTGTTTCTTGGGGCCATTTGCTTGGAAAAATTGTTTTCCAGCCCTTTACTCTGAGGTAGTGTTTGTCTTTAACACGGAGGTGCGTTTCCTGGATGCAGCAAAATGCTGGGTCCTGTTTATGGATCCAGTCTGTCAGTCTATGTCTTTTTATTGGGGAGTTGAGACCATTGATGTTAAGAGATATTAAAGAATAGTGATTGTTATTTCCTGTTATTTTTGATGTTGTTTATATTGTTTGTGTGGCTATCTTCTTTTGAGTTTGTTGAAAGATGACTTTCTTCCTTTTACTTGAGTGTAGTTTCCCTCCTTGAGTTGGCGTTTCCCATGTATTATTCTTTGTAGGGCTGGGTTAGTGGAAACATACTTTGCAAATTTGGATTTGTCATAGAATATTTCACTATCACCATCTATGATTATTGAGAATTTTGCTGGGTATAGCAGCCTGGGCTGGCATTTGTGTTCTTTTAGAGTCTGTGTGAGATCTGCCCAGGATCTTCTAGCTTTCATAGTCTCTGGTGAGAAGTCTCATGTAATTCTGATAGGTCTGCCTTTATATGTTACTTGCCCCTTTTCCCTTACTGCTTTTAATATTCTTTCCTTGTTTTGTGTTTTTGGTGTTTTGACTATAATGTGATGGGAGAAATTTCTTTTCTGGTCCAGTCTATTTGGCGTTCTGTAGGCTTCTTGTATTTTTATGTTCATCTCTTTCTTTAGGTTAGGGAAGTTTTCTTCTATAATTTTGTTGAAGATATTTACTGGTCCTTTAAGTTGGGAGTGTTCACTCACTTCTATGCCTATTATCCTCAGGTTCTTTCTTCTCATTGCATCCTGGATATCTTGGATGTTTTGGGTTAGGAGCTTTTTGCATTTTGTGTTTTCTTTGACTGTTGTGTCTATGTTTTCTATGGTATCTTCTGCACCTGAGATTCTCTCTTCCATCTCTTGTATTCTGTTGGTTATGTTTGCATCTATGACTCCTGATTTCTTTCCTATGTTTTCTAACTCCTGGTTTGTCTCCCTTTGTAATTTCCTTATTGTTTCTATTTCTGTTTTTAATTCCTGAATGGTTTTATTCATTTGTTTGATTGTGTTTTCCTGTAAATCTTCAAGGGATTTTTGTGTGTCCTCTTTAAGGGCTTTCAGTTGTTTACCTGTGTTCTCTTGTATTTCTTTAAGGGAGTTATTTATTTCCTTCTTAAAATCTTCTATCATCCTCTTGATAAGTGATTTTAAGTCTGAGTCTTCCTTTTCTGGTGTGTTGGGGTATCCAGGACTGGCTGTTGTGGGAGAGCTGGGTTCTGATGACGCCAAGTAGTCTTGGTTTCTGTTCCTTGTGTTCTTGCCCTTGCCTTTCACCATCTGGTTATCTCTGGTCTTAGCTGGTCTTTCTGTCTCTGACTGGCTTGTCTTTCTTTCAAGCTCAGATGCCAATAATCCTGGGAGACCAGTTCTCTCTTCCAGCTGTTCTTCAGATCCTGTGTCTGGAGTCCTCCTGTTTCTGGGTCCTCAGCACCAGTGGGCGGGTAGCTTTCTCCCTGCACTGCTTGTATATGGAGGCTTCCTGGGTCAGGCGGGTGTCTCTGGCCACAGTTGGAAGCAGGCAGGCTCTTACCTCCTGACTTTCCCTCAGTCCCTGCCAACTCTGGATATTCTAAATGAAACACATGTACTTAAACATTAAAAGCTAACTTCCTCAGGACAAAAAAAACACATTAATTTTAATCTTCATGGCTCTGGGTTACTTCTTTCATAATGATTGTTTCATCCAGATTTACATATAAATTTATTTTTTCTTAATGGCTGAATAATATTTCATTGTGTAAATATATAATACTTCCATTATTCATTCATCAGTTAATGGGCATCTGTGCTCTTTCTAAATCCTGAGTATTATTAATATAGCAGCAATGAACATGAATGAACAAGTATTGTAGTAAGAAGTAAAATCCTTAGGGTACATGTCCAGGAATGGTATAGCTAGATCTTGCAGTAGATCTATTCAAGTTTCTGAGAATCCTCCATACTGACTTTACCAGTTTATACCCCCACAAGCAATTAATAAGTTTTTACTCATTCCCAAATCCTTACAAACATCTGTCATTAGCTGTTTTTATTAATGTTGGACATTCTGACTGAGACAAGATGAAATGAAAAGGAAGTTTTAACTAGCATTTCCCTGATGGCTGAGGATGTTGAACAGTTTTAAAATTGTTTCTCAGCCATTTTATTTTATCTACTGTGAACTCTCTGTTAAGTTCTATATCTTATTTTTAAATTGGACTTTTTGTTTTCTTGAGGTTTTTGATGTCTTTATATATTTTAGATATGACTCCTCTGTCAGATATATAATTGGTAAAGTTTTTTTTCCATTTCATAGGCTGTTGATTTGCTCAAATAATGGTGTTCCTTGCTATACAGAAGCTTTTTAGTTTCATGAGGTCCCATTTATTAATTGTTGGTCTTAATCCCTGTGTTATTAGGGTCCTGTTCAGAAACTCTTTTCTGAGGGTACCAGGTAGGCTGCCCATGGACTTTCTCTACTCTCTCTGTTTCTCTAGACCCAATTGGCTCAGGGTAGCCACAAGCTCTGCAATAGATCATCTTCCTGTGGCCTTCCCTACCCACAGAGTCCAACAACAGCAAGCATTCCTGTCTCAGTCAGGGTTTCTATTCTTGCACAAGCATCATGACCAAGAAGCAAGTTGGTGAGGAAAGGGTTTATTTGGCTAACACTTCCATTCTGCTGTTTATTCCAAAAGAAAGTCAGAACTGGGACTCAAGCAGGTCAGGAAGCAGGAGCTGATGCAGAGGCCATGGAGGGATGTTCCTTACTGGCTTGCTTCTCCTGGCTTGCTCAACCTGCTCTCTTATAGAACCCAAGACTACCAGCCACAGATGGTACCACCCACAAGGGGCCCTCTGCCCTTGATCACTAATTGAGAAAATGCCTTACAGCTGGATCTCATGGAGGCATTTTCTCAACTGAAGCTCCTTTCTCTGTAATAACTCCAGCTTGTGTCAAGTTGACACACAAAACTAGCCAGTACAATTCCCTATGAACACACCAGTAGAATAGGCCAGAAAAATAGGCAACACACTCTGAAAATCTAAAGAGAAAACAGAAACTAAGAAACAAAACACCTACCCCACAAAGACAAACCCAGAAATCAGCACTTAGACCTATAATCACCCAAATCCAGATACCTAGATGACAGCTTAACAATACAATCAGCAACAGGCAGAGAAATATCTCTTCATCAGATCTCAGGTATCCTGCTAGAGCAGGCCTGGATTCCAACACAGGTGAAGCACATGAAAAAGACCTTAACTAATATGAAGATGATAAAGGTCATTAAATAGGAAATAATAAGGCAGGGACTGAGGAAAAGCCAGGAGGTAAGAGCTCGCAGGCTTCCACCTGTGGTGGGAGACCTCTGCCTGGGTCACCAGACCTCCATAGCCAAACAGCTCAGGGAGAAAGCAAGCCACCCACTTGTGTGGAAAATCCAGCAACAGGAGGACTCCAGACACAGGGACTGAGGAACAGCTGGGAAAGAGAACTGGTCTCCAAGGAATACTGACACCTGGGCTTGTAGGAAAGACAGGCCACAATCAGAGAAAGACCAGCTAACGCCAGAGCTAACCAGATGTCGAAAGGCAAGGGCAAGAACACAAGGAACAGAAACCAAGACTACTTGGCGTCATCAGAACCCAGCTCTCCTACCACAGCCAGCTCTGGATACCCCAACACACCAGAAAATGAACACTCAGACTTAAAATCACTTATCAAAAGGGTGATAGAAGATTTTAAGAAGGAAATAAATAACTCCCTTAAAGAAATACAAGAGAACACAGATAAACAACTGGAAACCCTTAAAGAGGACACACAAAATCCCCTAAAGAATTACAGGAAAACACAATCAAACAAATGAACAAAACCATTCAGGAATTAAAAACAGAAATAGAAACAATAAGGAAATCACAAAGGGAGACAACCCTGGAGTTAGAGAACATAGGAAAGAAATCAGGAGTCATAGATGCAAGCATCACCAACAGAATACAAGAGATGAAAGGGAGAATCTCAGGTGCGGAAGATACCATAGAAAACATGGACACAACAGTCAAAGAAAACACAAAATGCAAAAAGCTCCTAACCCAAAACATCCAAGATATCCAGGATGAAATGAGAACCTGAGGACCCAGGACCAGATGAGTTCAGGGCAGAATCCTATCAGACCTTCAAAGAAGACCCAATACCAATACTCTTCAAGCTATTCCACAAAATAGAAATGGAAGGAACACTACCCAATTCATTCTATGAGGCCACAGTTACACTGATACCAAAACCCCACAAAGACCCAACAATAAAAGAAAACTTCAGACCAATTTCCCTTATGAATATCGATGCAAAATTACTCAATAAAATTCTTGCGAACCGAATCCAAGAACACATCACGACGATCATTCAGTATGATCAATTAGGCTTCATCCCAGGGATGCAGGGATGTTTCAATACCCAGAAATCCATCAATGTAATCCACTACATAAACAAACTCAAAGAAAAAAACCACATGGTCATTTCGTTAGATGTTGAAAAAGCATTTGACAAAGTTCAACATTCCTTCATGATAAAAGTCTTGGAAAGGTCAGGAATTCAAGGCGCATACCTAAACATAGTAAAAGCAATCTACAGCAAACCAGTGGCCAACATCAAACAAAATGGAGAGAAATTCGAAGCAATCCCAGTAAAATCAGGGACTAGACAAGGCTGCCCTCTCTCTCACTCTCTATTCAATATAGTACTTGAAGTTCTAGCTAAAGCAATCAGAAAACAAAAGGCGGTCAAAGGGATACAAATTGGAAAGGAAGAAATCAAAATATCACTATTTGCAGATGATATGATGGTATACTTAAGTGACCCGAAAAACTCTGCCAGAGATCTGCTACAGCTGATAAACAACTTCAGCAAAGTGGCCGGATACAAAATTAACTCAAGCAAATCAGTAGCCTTCCTCTACTCAAAGGATAAATAGGCTGAGAAAGAAATTAGGGAAATGACACCCTTTACAATTGTCACGAACAATATAAAATATCTTGGTGTTTCTCGAACCAAACAAGTGAAAGATTTGTATGACATGAACTTCAAGTCTTTTAAGAAAGAAAACGAAGACCTCAGAAGATGGAAAGATCTCCCATGCTCTTGGATAGGCAGGATTAATATAGTTAAAACGGCCATCCTGCCAAAAGCAACCTACAGATTCAATGCAATCCCCATCAAAATCCCAAGTCAATTCTTCATAGACTTAGAAAGAGCAATTCTCAAATTCATATGGAGTAACAAAAAACCCAGGATAGCAAAAACTATCCTCAACAATAAAAGGACTTCTGGGGGAATCAGTCTTTCTGACCTCAAGCTGTACTACAGTGCAGTAGTGACAAAAACTGCATGGTATTGGTACAGTGACAGGCAGGTAGATCAATGGAATAGAACTGAAGACTCAGAAATGAACCCACACACTTATGGTCACTTGTTCTTTGACAAAAGAGCTTAAACCATCCAGTGGAAAAAAAGACAGCATCTTCAACAAATGGTGCTGGTTCAACTGGCGGTCTACCTGTAGAAGAATGCGAATTGATCCATTCCTATCTCCCTGTACAAAGCTCAAGTCCAAGTGGATCAAGGACCTCCACATAAAACCAGATACACTGAATCTAATAGAAGAGAAAGTGGGGGAAAGTCTCAAACACATGGGCACAGGGGAAAAGTTCCTTAACAGAACACCAATGGCTTGTCCTCTACGATGAAGAATCAACAGATGGGACCTCATAAAATTACAAAGCTTCTGTAAGGCAAAGGACACTGTAAATTGGACAAAACAGCAACCAACAGATTGGGAAAAGATCTTTACCCATCCTACGTCTGATAGAGGGCTAATATCCAATGTATACAAATAACTCAAGACTCCAGAGAACCAAATAACCCTATCAAAAAATGGGGAACAGAGCTAAACAGAGAATTCTCAACTGAGGAAACTCGAAGGGCTGTGTACCACCTAAAGAAATGTTCAACATCCTTAGTCATCAGGGAAATGCAAATCAAAACAACCCTGAAATTTCACCTCATACCAGTCAGAATGGTTAAGATCAAAGGGGAGATCTGGAAAGGGGTAAACATTTGAAATGTAAATAAAGTAGGAAAAATAAAAAAAATAAAGAATAAAAAAAAACACAAACTGAGAGAATTCGGGAAATGAAAACTCTAGGCAAGCAAACAGAAACCACAGAGGCAAACTTCACCAACGGAAGGCTAGAGATGGGAGAGATAATGTCAGGCATTGAAGATATGATTGAAGAAATAAATAAACCAGTTAAAGAAAATATTAAATCTAAAAAAAGTCCTCCTGACATAATACATACAGGAAATCTGGGACACTATGAAAAGACCAAACCTACAAATAATAGGAATAGAAAATGGAGAAGAATCCATGATCAAAGGCTCAGAAAATAGTTTTTACAAAATCAAAGAAAAAAAGAATTTCTAATCTAAAGGAAGAGATGCCTATGAAGGTACAAGAAGCATACAGATCAGCAAATTGATTCTACCAGAAAGGAAAGTCAACATGTCACATAATAATCAAAACACTAAACATGTAGAACAAAGAAAGAATAATAAAAGCTGCAAGGGAAAGAAACAAGTATTATATAAAGTCAGAACTATTAGAATTACACTGATTCTCAGTGGAGATCCTAAAAGCCAGGGTCAGGGATGAGTTTACTGAAGACCCAGTATAAGAGACCACAGATGCCAGCTGAGATTGCTATACCCAGCAAAACTTTCAAACATAATAGATGGAGAAAATAAGCTACTCATGATAAAGTCAAATTTAAACAATATTTTCATTTTGTTTATGTACAAATCCATCTCTACAGAATGTCTTAGAAGGAAAACTCAACCCAAGGAAGTTAACTACAGCACGAAAACACAGGAAATACATGATCTCACACTAGTATAAACAAAAGAAAGGAAACACACACATCCCACCACCACTATCACAACAACAATAAAATAAGGAGAATCATTGGTCATTGATACCTCTCAATAACAATGGGCTCAATTCCCCAATACAAAGACACAGACAGAATGGATATGAAAACAGGATCCATCCTTCTGCTGCATACAAGAAGCACACCTAAACATCAAGGATAGACATTACCTCAGGGTAAAACTGACATTATAAACCAAATTGAACCTAACAGATATTTACAGAATATTTTACCCAAACATAAAAAAAAAATACCTTTTCCTTTGCAGCTCACAGACCTGTCTTCCAAACTGACCACATATTCAATCCCAACACAATCCTCAACAGGTACAAGAAATCATACCATCATCAATTAAAGCTGGATATAAACAACAATAGAAACGAGAAAGCTTACAAACTCGTGGAAACTGAATAACTCTCTACTGAAAGACTGCTGGGTCAAGATGGAAATAAAGAAATTAAAGACATTCTGAAATTCAATGGAAATGAATACACAACATACCCAAACTTATGGGACACAATGAAATCAGTGCTCTTAGAGGAAACTTCATCACACTAAGTGCTCATACTAGCAATTTAATAGCACATCTTAAAGCTCTAGAACAAAAAGAAACAAGCACACTCAAGAGGAGTAGATAGCAAGAAATAAGCTGAAGGCTGAAACCAATAAGATAGAAACAAAACAGAGCAATAAAAAGAATCAGTGAAACAGAATTGGTTCTTTGAAAAAATGAACAAGATAGACAAACCCTTATCCAAACTAGATAAAAGACAAAGAAAATATCCAAATTAATAAAATCAGAAAAGAAAAGGGAGACATAACAACAGACACAGAGGAAATCCAGAGAATTATACTGACATCCTAAAAAAGAAAGTAAGGAAGGAAGGAAGGAAGACACCCCAAAACAAAAAACCTGTACTCAGCAAAATTAGAAAATCTAAAACAAAAAAAAGGTAATTTTATTGACAGATACCACTTACCAAACTTAAATCAAGATCAGATAAACAATTTAAATAGACCTATAACCCCTATGAATATAGAAACACCTGTCAAAATCTTCTAAACAAGAAAAACCCAGGCCAAATAGTTTTAGTTCAACATTCTACCAGACCATCAAAAAGAATTAAAGCCAGTACTTTTCAAAATTATTACACAAAATAGAAACAGAAAGAACATTGCCAAGTTCATTTTATGAGACCACAGTCCCCCTGACACCCAAACCACATAAAGACTCAACAAATAAGGAATTACAGACCAATTTTTCTCATGAACATTGATGCAAAAATATTCAGTAAAATACTCACAAACCGAATCTAACCACAAACCAAAACAAATAAAAAAGATCTACTATGATCAAGTAAGTTTCATCCCAAAGAGGCAGAGATAGTTCAACATATCTAAATCTGTTAACGTAACTCACCATATAAACAAACTGAAGGGAAAAAACCCACATGATCATCTCATTAGATGCCCCAAAAAGCCTTTGCGAAAATCCAGTACCCCTCATGATAAATTTCCTAGAAAGATTAGGGATATAAGGAACATACACATGACAAATGGACTGAGAAAGAAATCAGCAAAACAACACCTTTCACAATAACCTTAAATAATATAGAATATCTTGGAGTAACTAACCAAGCAATTGAAGGACTTGTATGATAAAAACTTCAATTCATTGAAGAAAGAAACAAGATATCAGAAGATGGAAAGATCTGCCATGCTCATAGACCAGTAGGATTAACACTAAAAATGTCCCTCCTACTAAAATCCATCTACAGATTCAGGAATATCCCCATAAAAATTCCAACACAATTCTTTACAGATCTTGAAAGGACAATACTCAACTTCATATGGAAAAACAAACTGACTAACTAATGAATTAACTAACAAACAACAGAATAGCTGAAACAATCCTGAACAATAGAACTGCTGGGGATATTATTATTCCTGATTTTGTGTTGTACTACAGAAATATATTAATAAAAACAGAATGGCATTGGCATAGAAACAGACAGGTTGATCAATAGAATCTAATTGCAGTCCCAGTCATAAATACATACAAGTATGGACACCTATGGTTCTTACTAATGAGTCCAAACATCACACTGGAAAAAAAGAAAGCATCTTCAACAAACGGTACTGGTCTGACTGGATGCCTACATGTAGAAGAATGTAAATAGATCCACATTTATTACCCTGCACAAAACTCAAGTGGATCAAAGACCTCAATATAAAACCAGATACACTGAACCTAATAGAAAAGAAATTGGAGAATAACCTTGAATACATTGGCATAGGAGACAACTTCCTGAACAGAAAGCCAATAGCTCAGGTGATAAGGTAGACAATAAATGGTACCTCATCAAACTGAAAAGCTTCTGTAAGGCAAAGGGCACTGTCAATTGAACAAAACAGCAGCCTACAGAATAGGAGGATTTTCACCAACTTCATATCTGACTGAAGGCTGATATTTAAAACATACAAAAAACTCAAGAAACTAGACATCAAAAACCAAACCAAGCCACATATGTGGCAGAGGAGGGTCTTGTTAGCCATCAGGGGGAGGAGAGGACCTTGGGTCTGAGGGTGTTAGATGCCCCAATATAGGAGAATGCCAAGGAGGGAAGCCAAGAGTGATGGGGGGGGGAATAACCTCATAGAGGCAGGGGGAAGGGGATGGAATGGGGAGGTTCCAAAGGGCAGATCTGGAAAGGGGGAAACATTTGAAATGTAAATAAAGTATCAAGAAACAAAACAAAACAAAATCTAATTAAAAATGGGGTGCAGACCTAAACCAAGAATTCTCATTAGAGGAATCTCAAATGGCTGAGGAACACATAAAGAAATTTTTAGCATCCTTAGGCCTTCAGGGAAATGCAAATCAAAACAACTTTGAGATTTCATCTTAAGCCTGTCAGAATGATTATGATCAATAACTTAAGTGACAGTTTATGCTGGAGAGAATGTGGAGCAAGGGGAACACTTCTCCACTGGTGGTGGGAGTACAAACTTGTACAGCTACTATGGAAATCAATATGGTGGTTCTTCAGTAAATTGGGAATCAATCTATCTCAAGACCCAGCTATTAACAGTCTTGGGCATATATCCAAAGGACATTCAGTCATTCCACAAGGACACTTGATCAGCTATGTTCATTGCAGTTTTATTCATAATAGCCAGAAACTGGAAACAACCTAGATGTTCTTTAGTTGAAGAATGGATAAAGGACATGTAAGTTTATACAATAGAGTATTACCCAGCTGGTAAAAAAAATGATATCATGAAATTTGCAGCCAAATGGATGCAAATAGAAGAAAAATCATCTTGAGTGAGGTAACACAGACCCAGAAAGACAAATATAGTATGCGTACCCTCATAAGTGGCTATTAGCTGTTAGGTAAATGATAATTAAGCTACAATCCACTCAGAGATGATAGGTAAAGAGGAGGGCTCTAGCAGGGATGAATGGATTTCCCTGGGAAGGGGAGATATAACAGAGTTAGTTTTCAAGTGGAT
Organism: Rhynchomys soricoides; assembly: GCA_019843965.1. Lineage (NCBI taxonomy): Eukaryota > Metazoa > Chordata > Mammalia > Rodentia > Muridae > Rhynchomys > Rhynchomys soricoides. The sequence goes on from JADRCH010007081.1 coordinate 742,151, forward strand.
TGTAGACTGGTAGGAATGAAAGCAGGAGGTATCAAGTCAGAGGATGGAATGAGAGAGTGTGGGGAAAGACATCTGGAATTAGGGGGCATTTAGGGGACAATGTGGAAACCTAGTGCAATGGAATCTTCCTGGAATCTATGAGGGTGGCCCTAGTGAGGAATCGTAGAAATAGAGGATATGGAGTCTGAACTGGCTATCTTTTGTAGCCAGCTAAGGCTTCCAGTGATTGGACTGAGTTGTATTTGGTTGAGTTGTTGGCCAAGGGGATCCCATAGAGATCCCTACATAACTCAGGCTGATGCCAGGATAGAAGGTTGTGGATTGCTGTCTCTTTGTAGGTGAGGGCAGGCACAAGGTAAGGCTAGAGCCTGTGACTGGGCAGTGGATAAAGAAGGCAGGCTTAGAGTTTTAGAGATGGGAGAGATAGGGGGACACAGGAAGAAGGAAGGAAGATGGAGGAAGAGAAGGACAAACCAGATCCCCGTGGCTTTAAATAGCCACAGGTAGCTATGAATATCTTTTAAGGGATGTATAATTACAGGACAATTTGTCTTATCTAGGTGGGCACTTTACATCATTATCAATTGGCTTTGGGTTCATTGTGTGGGTGTTTTGTGGGTTGAGAATTTACTGATATAAATCTGACTGATAAATTACAAGCCTCAATTGTTTTGATTTTACTGGTTATGGGGATTTGTGACAGCTAACCATGGGGCAGATGGCTGGGGATACGAGCAGGATCTGCTGCAAGAGAACAGTGGGTTGGGCGGCCACTGCATGGAAACCCTGGTGGCGGGGAAATTGCATTCCTAGAACATAGCTGGCACTAGCGTGGGTGCCTTGCTTTTTATATATTTCATGCAACAGAGGGTTGCTCTCTAAAAACTGACAGCAGATACCCATCATTTTACCCTAAATTGTTGCCTGAGCTTGATGAAGATGTGTTTCTTGGGGGAGGGGGGTAGGGGAAGATGGATCCTGTTTTCTAATCCAGTCTGTTAGTATGTGTCTTTTTATTGGGGGAAATTGAGATCATTAATGTTGAGAGTTATCAATGAGCAGTATTTATTAATTCCTGTTATTTTGTTTCTGTAGTTTTTGTTACTGTTCTTTTTTTTTGATAAACATTTTTATTGAATATTTTATTTATTTACATTTCAAATGTTATCCCATTTCCGGGTTTCCCCTTCGGAAACCCTTTATCCCATCCTCCCTCCCCCTGCTTCTATGAGGGTGATCAAAAACCCACCTACCCACCCCCACCTCCCCGCCCTGGCATTCCCCTACACTGGGGCATCAAGCCTTCCCAGGACCAAGGGCCTCTCCTCCCATTGATGTCTGACAAGGCCATCCTCTGCTTCATATGCAGCTGGAGCCATGGGTCCCTTCATGTGTGCTCTTTGGTTGTTGCTGTTCTTATTTTTACATCTTTTGATGAACTGTTCTGAGAATATTTATTTCTTAGGTGTACTTAACCTTCTTTTCAGATTGAAGTTTTCCTTCTAGTGCCTTTTGTAGAGATGGATTCGTGGACATCAGTTGCTTAAGTTTATTTTTATTTTGAAGTGTTTTTCTTTCTTTGTCGATTGTAATTGATAGCTTTGCTGGCATCTGTGGTCTTTCAGAGCGTGTAGAACATATGCTCCTGCCTTTGGAGTCTCCATTGGAAAGTCAGATATTATTCTAAAGGACCTTTCTTTATATGTGAATTGATTTTCCTCTCATGCCACTTTTAATATCCTTTCTTGGTTTTATTTATTTATTTATTTATTTTTATACTTAGTGTTTTGATTATTATGTGTTATGGGGAGTTTCTTTTCTGGTCCTGTCTATCCAGTATTCTGGATGCTGCTTACACCTTTGATAGGTATCTCTCTTTTGGATTGGGGAATTTTTCATCTATGATGTTAAAAATATTTTCTGTGCCCTTTACCTGGATTTCTTCTCCCTCCTCTATACCTATTATCTATAGGTTTGTTCTTTTCTTAGTGTATTTCAGCTTTCCTGGATGTTTTGTGCCTGGAATTTTTTATATTTAACATTTCCTTTGACTGACCTATTCACTTCTTTAGTTTCTTTAAGACAAGACAAGAAATTTCCTCTTTTATTTCTTTTAATTTGATTTTTTTTTTTTTTTTTTAGGTTTACCTCTGAACTTTTTGTTTGACTTCCCGAAGTTTTCATTTCCAGTTTCATTTCAGCTTGGCTTTTCTTTAGTGATTCTACTTTTTGTTAAATCCTATTTTCTTTCTTTTTTAAAAATTTATTTATTATATGTAAGTACACTGTAGCTGTCTTCAGACACCAGAAGAGGGCATCAGATCTCACTACAGATGGTTATGAACCACCATGTGGTTGCTGGGATTTAAACCCAGGATCTTCCGAAGAGCAGTCAGTGCTCTTAACTGCTGAGCCATCTCTCCAGCCCCGTTAAATCCTATTTTCATGTCTTGCATTACTTTTCTTGTTTCATTCAACTGTTAATTTTTTTGTTTTCATGGTCTTCAAAGGCATTGATTCATCTCCGTTTTAAGAGCCTTGAAAATATTAATAATTGCCATTTTGAAGTTCTTGTCTTGTGCTTTAGATTAATTACCTTTCTTTTGGCCTACCACAATAGGGTTGCTGGTTTCTGAAGGAGGCATATTGTCTTGGTTGTTCATGTTTGTATTTTTATGATAAAATATAGGCATCTGGAGTTAGGATATTTTTGATGTGGCTATCTATTCTTGCCTTCATTAGGTAGCTTTTCAATTCTTTGGCTGCTGTTACCCCAATGACAGGTTGTGGACCAGAAGAATGATGCTTTGTTTTTAGTCTTGGGACTACTCTGGGTTTTAGGACTCAAATTGAGATTGGTCCCATATCTAAAGTTTTGGTTGGTTGGTACTCTGGATTCAGACTCAAGCTGTCATTAATCAGTGTAGTTGGTGGGATGGGTGATAGGCTAGGTGGCAGGGTATGACTCTAAAGTTCCCTTAAGTAAGACTTGGAGTATAGTACTCTGGGTCCAGCCACAGATGATAGAGTCCAAAGAGAATGGAGATGAGTTGGAAGAAGAGCTGAGGCATGCAGCTGTGGCCAGACTAGGATGCCTCCAGAGAGAACAGAATTGGGGTGGGAAAGGAGTGCGGGTAGCCCTATCTGGGTACCAGTTGAATGTCCTGTTTGTAGAGTCCCTGGTATAGGACAGTCAGTGGGTTGTTGGGGGTAGAGGTCACAAAAGAAAGGAGGTGAGCTAGGAGGATTGGCTGAGGAAAGCTAGGGGATTCTGTATCCATACCATGAGGCTAAGTCCCAAGGGGATGGAATTGAACCTGCTGTAGCATTTTTTGTTTGTTTTATTTTATTTCATTTTAGTTTTCAAGACAGGGTAACTCTGATTAATTTTTAACATAGACTCAGTGAATCTGAAGACCTTATGTTTTCCATTCATTCACTTAGCATATACCCACTAAACAAATTATATTTAAAATATGGTAGTCTTTCTTTTATAATTTATCTAATTCAGCAGAAGCAGCTATCATGAATTATATGTTAAAAGAAAAATATTGGCGTGTCAAGTGGTACAACTGCTTAATAAAAATAAAAGGAATTTTTTCTTTGTTTGAGACAAGGTTTCATTATGTATCCCAGGCTTGACAGTGTGCATCTCTAATCACAGCACTGGGGGAGCAGAGACAGGCAGATCCTGAGAGCTCACTGGCCAAAGCAAAATTTCCCAGTTCAGTTAGAGACACTATCTCAGAAAATAAGGTTGAGAACAATTGAGAAAGATACCCAACTGGTCTATGCATGTATGTACACATGCAGACATGCACACATACACCTACACACACACACACACACACACACACACACACACACACACACAAATAAAGATGGTGAAATAGTGAACTAGGGTTTTAAAAGTGGATGGTTTATTTATTACTATGAGGTTCTGCATGGCTATTTTCCTGGGCAGAGTAGGCAGAATAATATAAAAATAGCAATGAGGAATAAGGTTATTTAAGAAATACCTACCCCAAATCTAGGCTCACTGATAAGAGGAATTAGGATGTTATAACCCATATAGTGTCTTTATGGGAAATTTAGGTGTGAAAAATACTTTAATTCCAGTTTCACCAAAATGAATACAAACCCCATTTTTGTGCATGCACAGTATATGTGCACATATTTGTAGGTGTGCATGGATGCGTGTGCTGAGGCTGGCCATACCTAGATTATGCTATGAGTTCTGGGAATCTGAACTCAGGCCCTTGTGACTGTGTAGTTAGCATTCTTATCCTATGAGCCATCTCCCTATCCCTTAATACTTTTTTTTTTTACTCTACCACAGACTTATTCATTCTTTAGAGCTCCTAATTCTGTGAGTGGTCCTATAACTATCTTAGCAGAGATGAGGATATTCTAAAGAGACACTTCTCTCTCCCTTTGACAATTAGACTATTGAAATAGTAGATTCTAAGAAATTTAACCCCTACACATTAAATCTCATGTAGAAAGAACGCCTAGGATCCCTGTGTCAAAAAGAAGGGACTTCCGGCCTCCAGAACTGTTGATTAAGCTACCCAGTCTGTGTTGCCATCAATTTCTTTGCTTAATCTAGAAAAACGGGAAGCCTTATTCTGCTTCATCCAAACATTGATTCCCACATTATTTTTTGTCAATTTTACCTGATGTATATCTTATAAATAAGGTCCATTCTCTCCTTTGCTGTTATTTATTCCTTCACTGATCTATTCAATGTTTATTTGAAACTTGGTATCTATCAGAGAGTTAGGTACTAGCTACTTTAGTCTAAGCTATCAGCATCTTTTATCTCTTGGAGACTCATTTTTCTCCCTGGCCTCAAGTCACTTAGCTGTTAATCTATAGCTTTAAGAAGAATATTAATGGTACTTGCCTTAAAGCTTGCTCCCTTATATTTGTAGCAATATCAAGGTCCCAGAAAACCTGAGTATAACATCAGCTTTTTGAAAAATTTTCCTTTCCTAACAGTGTATGCACTGAAGGAAATATCTGTTGCTGCCTTTTCCTGAAGTCAGAGTCAATAGGAATGGGAAGAAGCAACCAACTTTGCATTTCCTCTGTAACAGACTAAGAATCCATTCAAAACTGGTCTTATCGAATGGAAATTTGGTTAATGTTGAGAGACAGGAATTAAAATGAAGTCTAACAATAGATGTAGCAGGAAGGGTGGATCTCCTTTGGCAAAAGGAGAGTCAAAATACAGATGGGTGGGGCAAATGCAGTCTAGTTCATAGGATAGTTCAATATTGTTTTCTCATTAGTTATGCTGACTAAATTCATCACATGAAATTTTAGGTTATAAACTCCTAAGCCTAAGTGACAGATTATTTCTTATATGTATATTTAGATAAAAAAGTAATTTATGAAAACAACCTTTTCTCTTTGTGATCTACATTTCTAAACTTGAAAAAGAATAGTATTTAATCATGTGTATTATATTATCAACCATTGACTTACGACTTGCTTCCTTTAATCCTTTAATCCACAATGAAGATAACCCTGTGAGGTGGGCTGTTTTGCTCTTGCTTTGCAGTTGAGGAAAATGCTACATGAAGAGACTGGCTTTCTCAAAAGACACTCAATTAGTGAAGGATTAATTGCAGATATACTTTTCTCACTTATCAAATCTATGAATGTCTTATCCATTTATATCCTTGAATTCTCATTTAATATTTTATTAAATTGTTATATTACGTAGTCATTGCAATAATCCCAATTGTAGTTTGAAAATTGTGTGACCATTCAGGAAATAGTAGAATATCTTCCTTCTTATACACACATTAAATTTTTCTCAAAAAACGAATTCAAATTTTGACCCAAATGTTTAATTCTACAATTTTTTTTAACAAACATACTACAAACATAAGTATACAGTATAGTTTTAGAGTACTTGACGGAGAAATCAAATATTAAATTTAACAATGAACAGAATTAATAGGATGAGCCTTGTATTTAGATAAAATGATTTTTTTCACTGTTTATATGGAGGATATAGGGAACATAATATGGCTTCTTAATTGTGGCAAGGAAGTGCTTGATATTTTCTAAGAATCCCATTAATATATTGCAAAAAGTTGTGATTGGGTTTTTAAATTACAATCAATAAATTCATTTCATCTTTAAACTTTAATCATTAGCTTTTTACTGTTTTTACCATTTATGTCTTCTCCTTGTATTTTCCATGTAATTCCTAGAAATCTGTGGAACACATATCCGAGTAAAGCAAAACAAGAATACTGGACCAGACTCAAGGTTCTTCCAGAAAATTTGTGATTTGTATCACTGCCATTAGAAAAAATTATACCTAACGCATTCCATTTGCTGAACTTCTAGGGAATTTCACTAAGTTCACCAAGTTGAAAACAATTGAATAAAATTAGATGTATATCTTTTAAAGACTCAAGATTCTAACTCTTTGACTCATTAGTGGTATGAATTAGAACAAAGCTACTTAGGTGCTCCTTGTATTAGTTTCTGTATCCATAAAACTGTTCATAATAAAACCCTCAGTGCATTGCCTGTCATATACTGAGTACTCAGCAGGTTAGTAAGCTAAATTTATTTTCATTCAACATTTGCTCAATGTATTCATATTACTATCCAAAACTGGTAAAGAACTCTATGAAGATACACACAAAAGCAGGTACCAATAACGGACTTGAGAAATACAATTAAATTGAAAGAACAGTTTACACAAAAGGAATACTTTAGTTTCTCTATGGAGAAGCATTACCACTTGTTGGAATTGTTAGATGGAAGTAGTAAATTAAAAATTCAGGACATTTATATACCAATTGTTTGATAAGTCAATATGTTTTTCTATAATTCAGAGATAAGAGTAGTTAATCAAAACTTATTTGGATTACCTTACTGTGCAGGAATTCAAGAGTTTTCTTGTTATAATTTTGAGAACACAATATGATAATGTCTTTGGTGGATATATATGACAAGTTACCAATCTGAAATAGTTGTAAGAGTATTATTTTTTTCCAATATGTGGTGTGTGTGGGTTTTTTCTTCTTTTTTTTTTGTTTTTTGTTTTTTGGGGTTTTTTTTTTTGTTTTTTTGGTTTTTTTTTTTTTTGAGAAGGGTTTCTCTGTATAGCCCTGGCTGTCCTGGAACTCATTCTGTAGACCAGGCTGGCCTCGAACTCAGAAATCTGCCTGCCTCTGCCTCCCAAATGCTGGGATTAAAGGCATGCACCACCACTGCCCGGCTCCAATATGTGTTTAACTTAACATTTGATAAGTACATTTTATGTCTCTGCAAGCCACTATGAGGCTATGTAGTTTTAGAAATGTCTCTGAAACTTCATTGTCTTAGTACACATACCCAGAAATGACTAGTAAAGTGTTACTATAATATTGTAATAACTTACATTTTTGTTGTTTCATTCATGCATACCATGTTTTTTGATCAACTCCACCCTTATCTTTAGATGGTACATCTGTAAGTTAAAACTGTTAATGAAATAGTAATTACTACCATTATCACTATTATTGATATTGATATTAAGAGTACTAATAATAATGACCTGTGTTCTAAGTTGATGTTAGCATAAATGAAACAACGTATGTAAAGTGTTTAAGAATATTTATAAAAGTGTCTGGTACTACATGATTTTGATTTTGTTTTAATTATTAATTGTATTATCCTGAATATTTCCATTAATCAATTAAAATAAATGGAAAAACTAAACAGTTAATGTAAGCAAGGGTTTAGGAAACTCTAATTTCTACTTGAAACAACCCATAGAATTTTTTCATTATGATCTAATTTTGAAACATTATTTCTTTGTTTAGAAACATATTTCTTTGTCTTACTTTAAGGATTTTCCAGAGTGCTTTTCTGAGAAATTAAGACAATAAGAAAAGTAATTCCAATACAGATCAAAAAGAGGAAGTAATGCATTCTTAAATGCCTACTTCTCATATATCAGTCACAGACTATTTTTCTCACAGTGTCCATATGGCCCTATTATGATGTTTGTCCATTATAGTAGAATTTTAGAAAAAATTCTCTGGGCAGTTTGAATATAGTTCTCAAACTATGTTTGGCCTGTTCCTCTATACTCATTCAAGTCTTCTAAAATCTATTTCATAAAACATGGTACAAGCTAGAAAGATACTTTTAAATCCCTTCATTGTATAGATGGAGAAACAGAGGTCTGGAGGGAAGAATGCATTTTTTTCAAGGAAAACAAAATTTAATCACTATGACACTAACCAGTCTAGTACTCTATTATCGTAATGAGATGATATCTATTTTTCTATTGTCACATCAAAATAGTCAAACATGCAGGGTTCCTCTAGGACTTAGGGTGGGAAAATAATTATGAAGTTCATTCCTACTTGTAGGCTACACTTTGAGATTCTTTTAGAAGCTGAGGTCCAGCATCAAAATACAATACCATTTGTATACTGTTTTACCGCTAGAAAACTTACCTTCACAAAAAGCTCAATTTCAGGGTCTGCTTGAGTGTTGGGCCTTAAGCTTGCCATCTTCTGTTTTACTGTCAATTGTCAGCCTCCAGAGTCTTTGTGAATCCAAAACACTTGTGGAATCTTCTTTCAGTTATTTCCAAAATCTTATGGAATGTTTATGCTTTGAGAATTTAACTTGTTGATTGAGTCAAACCTGGGTCAGTCTTTCCTCTTAAAGGATGGGATGCAGAGAGTTCTAGACACTAAGAGCAACTCTTAAATATGTTTTTCTTCTTCTTAACATTTCAGTGAAGAAGCAGAAGAGTGTGTGTAAACTGGCTAGAAGGGTGGGGGTATTTCCAGAGAAGCTTCAATGCCATGAGTCAGCAAAGGACACACACACACACACACACACACACACACACACACACACAGTGGAGGGGAGAAGATTCAGTTCTGGCTTATACGTATCAAGCTGACCAGATGTTCTCTAGAGCCCTGAGTTCTGGGCTTGTTGCCCAGAAAAGGGCCTCCCATTGCTGTTCCTGCAACTTGACAGTTTTTCCAGGAAAAGGGTCAGAAACAACTTGGAATTCTATTATTGTAAAGGCTTGTTTATTCAATGAAAGTATCCTAAATGGGGTTAAAAAGTTGTACTTCATAAAAAGTTTCAACCCCTATTCCTACACTCATGCAGCTAGATTTCTGTTCCAGTTGGCAATTTTCACTTCATTTCTGTAACTTGGGAATGTTCACTGTAGTGGTAGAGTCTGGGAACTTCTACCATGTGTTTATTTCTCTTAGTTCTTTCTTGGAAATACAGACGGTGGCAGATAGGTTACTTGCTTGTCTTAGTGTCTGTCTCAGGAGTCTCACAGTACTACTCTGGCCCTGCTTGTCATGAACTCTGAGAATGGCAGCAAAATATTCATTCGGCATCTATGCTGTTTCTGGCAGCTGTTTTCCTCCTTTCGGATCTGGGGATTGAGGACTAAACTTCCGGATCAATAAACCTCTTTGCTCTTAGGAGTTTTTATCTGGTGACTAGAGATCCACCAGTTGAGTCCCACTGTGACCTTTTATACAATACCAGGCACTCTTTATGCTTATCTTAGCTGAACAGAAAGGTTGTATCGTTCCATGTAAAGACTAACAGCAATGCAAGAATCTTGGGAAAACCCAGCCCATGCTGCACCTGTGGGTTCTAGGCAAGCCGTGGCTGGTTTTGAAGGAGATGTTCTGAGTAAGAAAAGGAATTGATGGCTTCTCAAATGGTCTCTGTTGGATTGTGCTGGATATCTGTTGAATGGCCTTGAAAGTGACTTTAGGCTTGGTTATTTACCTGGACCCAGTGGTGACTGCTTTGTTAGCCACATTTTTACTGTATTAATCTCTTTTCCCGTATTTCCCATACCTTATTTAGTAGTGAATGCCTACTCTGTGACAGTAGGTCAATCCACTTAATGCCCTTCAGAGTATAGATAAGCAACATAGGAGGGAGATAGGAATTGGACTTTAAACATGCTCAGTTATGAGGCATCCTTACCCTTCTCATTCATATGTTTCTAACCAGTATAGATTCTCCCACTCTCCAAATTTCAAGCCAGCAAAATGTAATCAAACTACATTATATTCATGTATACTTATATCATATCAAAATTCCTTTCTATAATTGAATTCTTTGAGTACCTAATGATGAATTATCTACTGCTTGGTCAGATTTTTATTATACTACTATTTATGTAACTTTATGGTTAATATTTAGACAAACTTTTATAAAAGGGCTGTGCCATTTTACATTCATCAGAATCACATAACCTACCATCAGTGTATGAGAATTTTAAATTATTTTCACCATCCTCATTATCATTTTTCCTTTTCAAAAACAATTATAGTTTTTCTTGTTGTGTGAAATAGTATGCAAACAGACATGTAGATCAATGGAGTAGAACAGAGGCCCCAGAAAGACACATCCAAAATTTTCCAAAGGGATCAAAAGCACCTATATTGGAGAAAAGATAGCATCCTCAACACAAAAGTGCTGGAAAAACTGTATATCCACATGTAAAAGAATAAAACTAAATCCAATCTCTCCCCCAGTATGAAAATCAATTCAATTGAACCAAAGACCTTAATATAGAGCCTGAAATCTCTAAAATTGCTGGAGAAAACAAAGGGGAAAACATATCAGGATATAGGAATAAGTCCTTTATGAAAAGGACTCCAATGTAACTCCAGGAATTGGCAATAAGATTACATGAAACAAGTCATGCTGTGTTTAGAAGGCCCTTTTATCTTGGTGTCCTCTACCCTTCTGGCTCTTATTCTCATTCCACTTCTTCTTCCACAGGGCTCCTTGAGCCTTGAGAGGAGGTATTTGATGGGTGGAATGTTCTGAGGTCTCTTGCTTTCTGCATATCATCTGGCTGTGGGTCTCTGCATTTGTTCCCATCTGCCACATGAAGAAGCTTCTCCGATGATGGCTGAGCAAGGCACTGATCTATGAGTATAGCAAAATATCATTAGGAGTAACTACATTGTTGTTCAGGCCAGTAGTATTTCGTTTTACCTAGGTCCCTGAGCTATCTAGTCTCTCAGGTATGGGTTCCATCCCATGGAAGGGGACATAAGTTAAATCAGATATTGGTTGGTCACTCCCACAAGCTTTTTGCCACCATTGCTCTAGTATATCTTCCAGGCAGGACACCATTGAGTCATGAATATTGTATTGTCATCACAATAGAATAGTAATGGAGGAGAGGCAGGTGGATTTCTGAGTTCGAGGCCAGCCTGGTCTACAGAGTGAGTTCCAGGACAGCCAGGGCTATACAGAGAAACCCTGTCTTGAAAAACAAAAAAACAAAAACAAAAACAAAAAAAAAAAAAACAGGAAAAGTAATAGAGGGAGACTGTAGAATATGTTAAGCAGACATGAAAATGCATGAGGAATAAGACACACTACTCTTTGGGTTCACAGACAGAGAGCTGTCATCCAGCCGAACTGATGTACCAAAAGTATCATGAAGCTTGTTCTTTAAACTGAATTTAAGAGAATACCCAGGTGCCTTTTCAACTTGAAGTGGTATAGGCTAAGTGGTACTGAACAAAAGATAGAAATAGATGCAGATGCAAAGATCCAGAGGCAGGAATTTGTAGGAGGCTGTGTCCAAAGAAGAGAAAAAATCACATAAAATTCTGAGACATGTGCTGGGAAGTGTAGTTGAGGAGTAGGAATAAGGTAAAATGAAAACTGTCATTTGGCAACATCACAAACTCCTGGCAGTTTAAATTAATAGATTATATTAAGAACACTAAATCATGTAATGAGAAAGATGCCATTCTAAGCACAGATCCAGGAGAGCACTCTGGGTATGGAATATGCCAACTCAGTTAATGTTTAGGCCTTAATTTTTTCATCTGTTAACTGGTAGTAAGAATACCTCCCCTTCTTATCTCACAAGATTGTTATGGCCAAAGATCATATGAGTCAGTGCACAGAAAAATGCCTTTAAAAACTGTTTGGTGATGCATACATGTAAAGGCTTACTATGAAGAATGCACTTGCTTTGGAAACATATTATTAACTGAGTAACAATGGGAAATTATTCTTAAAACTTTAATGATAATCTAAAGTTGTTTTTAGGTAACTTAGTGAACAAATTCAACTCCTATTATTTGGAATGTTTATACATAAAATTAACATCACCTATTAGCAGAATTATCATGATATCCTTGTATTTGTAAAACAATAATTACTCATTTAGAAAATAAGATGGCAGAGCTAGAGAAATGGTCTAGTGTTTAAGAAAACTTGCTGCTCAGGCAGAGGAACTGGGTTAGGATCCTAGCACCTACAAGACAGTTCACAGCCACTTATAACTCAAGCTCCAGGGGGTCCAATTACTTCCTCTGGCATCTACAGGTACCAGGTATGCACATGGTTCCATAGATACATGTGGGCAAAACAGTCATACACATAATAATAGTAAAAATATTTTTTAAATTAAGAGCATGAGAAAAAACATTTAAGTTTCCAATTCTTTTTTATTCATCAGAAATTCACTGGTCATGCTTGTGCACTGAGAACAGGAAAAGTGGAAGGCAGAGAAGTCCGATTTCTTTTTTTATTGGATATTTTCTTTATTTACATTTCAAATGCTATCCCCTTTCCTGGTTCCCCCCATCCCGGAAACCTCCTATCCCATTTCCCCTCCCCAAGGTTCTTTGAGGATGTTCCCCCACCCACTCACCCATTCCCACTCTCCGCCCTAGATTCCCCTACCCTGGGGCATCTTTTGAGCCTTCATAGGACCAAGGACCTCTCACATAAAACCAAATACACTGAAACTTATAGAGGAGAAAGTGGGGAAGAGCCTTGAACACATAAGCACAGGGGAAAATTTCCTGAACAGAACACCAATGGCTTATGCTCTAAGATCAAGAGTGGGACCTAATAAAATTGCAAAGCTTCTGTAAGGCAAAGGACATCGTCAATAGGACAAAACGGCAACCAACACATTGGGAAAAGATCTTTACCAATCCTACGTCTGATAGAGGGCTAATATCCAATATCTACAAATAACTCAAGAAGTTAGACTTCAGAGAATCAAATAACACTATTAAAAATTTGGGGAACAGAGGTAAACAAAGAATTTTCTACTGAGGAAATTTGAATGGCCAAGAAGCACCTTGGCCATAAAGTTGCTTCTTGACCATAAAGAAATGTTCAATATCCTTAGTCATCAGGAAAATGCAAATCAAAACAACCCTGAGATTCCACCTCACACCAGTCAGAATGGCTAAGATCAAAAACTCAGGTGACAGCAGATGCTGGTGAGAATGTGGAGAAAGAGAAAAACTCCTGCATTGTTGGTGGGATTGCAAGCTGGTACAACCACTCTGGACATCAGTCTGGCGGTTCCTCAGAAAATTGGACATAGTATTATCTGAGGATACAGCTATACCATTCCTGGGCATATACCCAATTTCTTCTCTCAAAGAGCTTTCCCTCTGTAACAGGAGACAGATATATTTGCAGTCAATGTCAATCCCATGTAAGTACAGGGGGTCTGTGAAAGCTCTTAGAGTCCCTAAACTTGTCTTTTGCAGTTGAGGCTATATTAATATAAGGTAATATGACTGACATAATTTTGCAAATTGTTGGACTGATCCCTACAGGAGCAAATCATAGAGCCAGTACTCCAACCCAGGGCCTTTAACAGTGGGTTCAGAACTTTTTCTGTGTCATCACAGCTGCCCCTTTTCACTTGTTAGTACTTTAGGTCTCATGCATATGGCATAAGGTTAGCTCTTTTATGTGCTCCTTCACCCTAAATTGATTGCTTGTTCATTTCCAGAGATAGACATGAATTTTATGGTTAGAGCACCCCCATGTGTTTAAAAGGTTATCTTTCAGGTATATTATTTTTAAAGATTTACTTAATTTGTATACATGTTTTTGTGTACCACATGCATGCCTGGTGTCCATGGAGATGATAAAAATGTATTAGATCCCCTGAAACTGGAGTACAAAAGGTTGTGAGACAACATATTAGTGCTTGAAGTCAAACTCAAGCCTTCTGCAAAAGAAGCAAGTGCTCTTTTTTTTTTTAAGATTTATTTATTTATTTTATTTATGCGAGTACACTGTAGCTGTCTTCAGACACAACAGAAGATGACACCAGATCATATTACAGATGGTTGTGATCCACCATGTGGTTGCTGGGAATTGAACTCAGGACCTCTGGAAGAACAGTCAGTGCTCTTAACCACTGAGCCATCTCTCCAGCCTCAAAGCAAGTGCTCTTAACCAGCTTCTGGCTGTTATAAATAAGGCTGCTATAAACATAGTCTAGCATATGTGCTTGTTGTATGTTGGAGCATTTTTTGGGTATATGCCCAGTAGTGGTATAGCTGGGTCTTCAGGTAGAACTATTTCCAATTTTCTGAGGAACTGCCAGATTGATTTCCAAAGTAAAACTAACGTTTCTTTTACAAATGTGGGTACCCTTGCATTTGGGGCATAGTTGTTCAGAATTGAGAGTTCATCTTAGATTTTTCTTTGATGAGTATATAGTGTCCTTCCCCTTTTTGATAACTTTTGGTTGAAAGTCTATTTTATTGGATATTAGAATGGCTACTCAAGCTTTTTTCTTACAACCATTTGCTTGGAAAATTTTTTTTCCAGCCTTTTACTTTGAGGTAGTGTCTGTCTTTGTCACTGAGGTGCATTTCCTGTATAGAGCAAAATGCTGGGTCCTGTTTACATATTGAGTCTGTTAACCTATGTTTTTTAATTGGGGAACTGAGTTCATTGATGTTGAGATATATTAAGGACCAATGATTGTTGCTTCTTGTTATTTTTGTTCTTAGAGGTAGAATTATGTTTGTGTGGTTCTCTTTTTCGGGGGTTTGTTGTGAGAAAATTAATTTTCTGTTTTTTCTTGGGTGTAGTTTCCCTCCTTGTGTTGGAGTTTTCCTTCTAGTATTCTCTGTAGGGCTGTATTAGTAGAAAGATATTGTTTAAATTTAGTTTTGTCATGGAAAACCTTGGTTTCTCCATCTATGGTAATTGAGAGTTTTGCTGGGTATTGCAGCCTGGGCTGGCATTTATGTTCTCTTAGTGTCTGTATGACATCTGTCCAGCATCTTCTAGCTTTCATAGTCTCTGGTGAGAAGTCTGGTGTAATTCTGATAGTTCTGCCTTTATATGTTACTTGACCTTTTCCCCTTACTGCTTTTAATATTCTTTCTTTGTTCTATGCATTTGGTGTTTTGATGATTATGTGATGGGAGGAATTTCTTTTCTGGTCCCATCTGTTTGGTGTTCTATAGGCTTCTTGTATATTTATAGGCATTGCTTTCTTTAGGTTAGGGAGTTTTCTTCTATAATTTTGTCATTTCCTGTATTCTATATAACCACAATGGAATAAATCTAGCTATCAGTAGCAATAAAAAGGAAATTATACGAATCCCTGGAAACTAATCAACAGACTATTAGATGATAATTGAGTCACAGAAAAAAAACTGAGAGGAAAGTTTAAAAAATCTCTAGAATTAAATTAAAATGAAACCTCAATATACTTAAATCTTTGGGACACAATGAAAACAGTTCTAAAAAAGGACTTAATAGTGCTAAGTGCTTACATAATGAAAATGGAGAGATCTTAGATTAATAACTTACTGATGCACCTTAAGGCCTTTGAAAAAGAAGAACAAACCAAACCCCAAAGTATTAGAAAAGAAAAGATCCCCAAAATAAAAATATAAATTAGTGAAATAGAAACAAACAAAATCAGCTGGGCATGGCAGCTTCATGCCCTTAATCTTAGCACTGGGGACAGAGAAACAGACACATTTCTATGAATTCAAGGCCAGCAACATCTACATAGTAAGATATAGGGTAACCATAGCTATATAGTGAGATCATGTCTTAAAACAAACAAAAACAATATAAAAACCAATAAAATGAACAGTTTGTTCTTTAAATTTTAAAAAAGATTGAAAAACTCTAAGCAAATATAACTAAAAGAAATAAAAGGACCAAAATCAATACATTTAGAAACAAGAAGAGACACCAATGAAATTTTTAAAAATAGAGGAACATGGGTAAAGCTGAGTGACTAGGACAAGGGAGCATTGTGCTTTTAACACAAATTGTGGGAACATTTTCATAATGAAAGTCATTAAAAAAATTAGACCTGACCTTTCTCATGACCTTCATCAGACCTGAAGATCATGAGCCATACACATGAGTTTCCCTTCCCCCTCTCATCTTCTGTCTTCTATGAGCCCTCAGGGCCAAGCCAAGTGGCCACCACCTCTGCCCCAATCTTTATCAGACCTGAGACTCCTGAACCATGCAGACCTTCAGAGTCGGAACCATACAGCCCAAGGATACCTATCAGAGGCAAGCCTCACCAGGATCATCAAGGTTAACACCCCCTCCCAATACCTACTACAAGAACATCCAGAGACCAAAACCATCCAGATGGCTAAAGGCCCTCAAAAGAACACTATCAACGAAAGCTAGGGCAATATGACACCTTCCAGAGCACAGCTTCCAGAGCCCACTACAGTAAGTTCTAGACGTCCTAACACAACTGAAATATAAGAAAATGACCTTAAATCCAATCTTATAAAGATGATAGAGGGCTTTAAAGAGGAAATGAATAAATCCCTTAAAGACACACAGGAAAATACAATTAAACAGGTGAAGGGAATAAATAAAACTGTTTAAGACCTGAAAATGAGGCCGCTCCCCAGGGAAGAACTTCCCAGCGCCTCCTTAACACGCTTACCTGGAGCCTCACCTGCGGCCTGGAGCAGCTTCCATTTGGATCCCGCATCTCAGAACAGAGCGGGTAAAGCCAAACACAGCTGACCAGCATGCAGGGCCAACATGCAGATTCTGGGACTTGCAAGTTCCCAGGACTCCATCAAGTGCTTCAGAAACTCGGGAATGGGGCCAGAGCGCGGGCGCCACCTGGTGCTAAAGGTGCAGCACTGCAGCGCAGAAAGTGTCCTGGAAGGAACATGATGGACCAAACTCACTTCACGCTTTTTAATTTAATTTTATTCTAATTTTTTAATACTTTATTTACATTTCAAATGTTTCCCCCTTTCCAGATCTCCCCTTTGGAACCTCCCTATCCCCTCCCCCTACCCCTCCCCCTGCCTCTATGAGGGTATTCCCACATCCACCCACACACCAAATTCTCTTCTTTGCTCCTTGGCATTCTCTTATATTGGGGCATCTAACACCCTGAGGCCCAAGGGCCTCTCCTCCCCCTGATGTCTAACAAGACCCTCCTCTGCCGCATATGTGCCCAGCACCATGGGTCCCTCCATGTGTATTTTTTGGTTGGTGGATCAGTCTCCAGGGGTATCGGGGGTCAGGCCGGTTGCCACTGTTGCTGCCCTTCTGGGGATGCAAACTCCCTCAGCTGCTTCAGTCCCTTCCCCAAGTCCTCCATCTGGGACCTCACACTCCGCCCTACTGTTGCTGTGAAGTGACTCTTGGGTATTTCGAACTTTTGGGCTAATAAACACTTAAGAGTGAGTACATACCATGTTCATTCTTTTGTGTCTGGTTTACCTCTCTCAGGATGATATTTTCAAGATCCATCCATTTGCCTGCGAATTTCATGAAGTCATTGTTTTTAATAGCGGAGTAGTATTCCATTGTGTAAATGTACCACATTTTCTGTATCCATTCCTCTGGGGAGGGACATCTGGGTTGTTTCCAGCTTCTGGCTATTATAAATATGGCTGCTATGGACATAGTGGAACATGTGTCTTTATTACATGTTGGAGCATCTTCAGGGTATATGCCCAGGAGTGGAATAGCTGAGTCCTCAGGTAGTATTATGTCCAATTTTCTGAGGGTCCACCAAACTGATTTCCAGAGAGGTTGTATCAATTTGCATTCCCACCAGCAATGGAGGAGTGTTCCTCTTTCTCCACATCCTCGCCAACATCTGCTGTCACCTGAGTTTTTGATCTTAGCCATTCTGACTG
>JADRCH010007083.1:0-34637 GCA_019843965.1 Rhynchomys soricoides
CTTTTTAGAGACAAGGTTTCTCTCTATAGCCTTGGTTGTCCTGGAACTCACTCTGTAGACCAGGCTGGCCTCGAACTCAGAAATCTGCCTGCCTCTGCCTCCCAAGTGCTGGGATTAAAGGCGTGTGCCACCACTGCCCAGCTTTTCATAGCTTTTAAGTTAAATTAAAAAAAAATAATAATAATTCTAGTTTTGGTGTTCTCTTATCATTTCCTGGTATGTGAGCTACTACCCATAGCCATGAGGTAGGATATTTTTGTTTGAAAGAACCAAAAACTCAACATATACTGGCTGAATAACACTGATAAAAAAGTATTCTCTTGTGTTACAGAAAGATGGAACAGTCTAGTTACAGGTAATGGCAGAGTGGATTATAATCAGCAGCCCTCTCTCTGAAAAAATTGTAAAATCTGGACAAAAAATGTTTGGGTTTTATATTTTTTGTTTTGTTTTAATTCTAAAATGTTTTAAGAGTCTGAAGAGTTAGTAAAAACATGGAGACACTTGGTTTTTCTCTTGAAAGAGAGATAGCACCGAATCATAGCAAATGTTTATTCATCCACACCTACAAGGTAAATAATAGTCTAGGTGCTAAGACGTTTTTGTTTTGTTTTGATGGATTAGGTCTTACCAAGTAACCCTGGCTAGCCTAGAACTGAGAGATCCTCCTACTTCTACCTCTCTAGTGCTGTAATTAAAGGTGTATGTCACCGTGCCTGATGATTAATAGAATTTTTACAAATATAAAAATCTGTAACTCAAAGTACATTATCTAATCTCAAGAAATGAAAGTAGAAATCAGTAAAGAAATCCGCAAGATTTGAAAATTATACAAGATACTTCTAAATAATCTACCGGTAAAGAAGTCAGAAGGGAAATTGGGAAGTGTGTGAAATCCATAAAAATGAAAGCAACATGTCAGATTTGCCAGGGTTCACCTGGAGTATTAGTCCCTAGCACAGTATGTTTGCTTTACAAAAAGAAAAATTCTAAACCAGGGACCTAGGGACCTGTTCCTAGCCTTCCATTGTAGAATCTAAAGGGCAAATTAAACCCGAATAGCAAGTTGCAAGAAAGTGATAAAAATACACAGGTATCAGTGAAACTGAAGAGGGAGAAGGGAACAAGAAAAGTAATTGAAACCAACTTATAAGTTTTAGAAAAGATGGATAAAGTAGATAAACAAATAATCAGACTGGAACGTGTGTGTGTGTGTGTGTGTGTGTGTGTGTGTGTGTTAAGCAATATTAAGAATAAAAAGGAGTACATCACTAAAGATCCTTCAGACATTTAGAGATGATAAGGGAATATTGCATAATTTCATGGCCATCAGTTTGACAACTTAAATGAAACTGACATTTCTCGAAGACGCAAGATACCAACTTAACTGGAAATAAAGATAACCTAAACTGTCCTTATCTCTAGAGAAATAAAATTTGTAGTTTAACAGCACTTTCCTGAGACCAAAAATATAAATAGTATAATAAAATTAGCAGCAACATCCTTAAAATATAACACTAAAATGTCCAATAAGAGATGAGAAGATCAAACCTATGGTACATAAAAAGAGAAGTCTTTCATAACCAAGTAGGACTTGCTGATGTAGCTCAGGGTTATAAGTCTGCTTCAGTACAAAGTTTTTCAGTGCAATTCACTATCAAGAGTTATATATATATTCCCTAACCCTATGTATAGTCATTTTATTAGATGAAAAAAGAGGAACAACTGCAAAAACTAAACAAGAGTATTTGGCAGAATTCGTTATCTTTTCATATGATTCAGCAAACTAGGAGAAAATAATTATCCCTTCATTGATAAACAATGTCCTACAAAAGTCCAGTAGTCAACATTATGTTAAAAGACTCATTTTTTTTCTGATTAAGAAAGGATCTACATAAATAAAATCTACCCTCACCACTCTGTTCAGCACTGTGCTGGAGGGCCTGCCCAGAACAATAAGCTATGAGAAATAAAAGGCAAAGAGAGTAAAACTGTCCCTGAATACACATTGAGATACTACACATAACACACACACACACACACACACACACACATACACACACACACACACCCAGAGCAGTACCAGGTACTGGCAAGGAGATGGAGTAGTTGGAACTGAGACATTGCTAGTAAGAACAATACAAAGTGGAGCAAGGATTTTGTAGAATAAATACATCTGGATTTTTTTTATACACATACACTTAAACATATATAATAATATATATTTATATATCAATTACTGTTATTGTCACTGTGACAAAATACCTGATAAGAAACAAATTAAGAGATGGCACTCTGGCTCATACTTTAAGAGGACACAGCACATCGTGGAGGGAAGGGTATAGCCACAGCATCTCCTTGGTGGCAGGATTGGGACAAGGATTTCTTGAATCTTAGTGAAACAAGAAACAGAACAGACAGGAAGTGGAACAGGGTTATAAAATTTTTTCCAAAAAGGTTCCACAATTTCCCCAGCTAGTGCTCAAACACTGAGGGTGTCTGGTCCATTTGGCATTCAAGCCACTGTATGTACCACACAACTCAGTGACCCACATTAAATGAAAGCATGCAAACAACAACATGGATATTCTGGCTACCTTATTTACAAACACCCCAAACTGGAAACACATTCACCTTATGAAATGAGGAACAAATATCTATTGCTAATAGAAATAATGAATTAACACTCAGGAACAAAAATGTGAATTTTTGGTTTATCCAAAACCACAGGTGGATCCCTTATCCCTTGTACTTAGTGAATAGTGAAATAGTGAAAGGCAGGTGGTCCACTTACATGACATGAATAGAAAACAGACCAATGGTTGGCTGGTTGCAGCAAGGGTATGTCACAAGCAGACCTGGAGAAACTTTAGAGTGCTGGAACTTCTCTGTGTATGGACTGTGATAGATAAGTGTGCCCCTTAATATGTTTTTCTCAGACTTCCATTGTACTTGAAAGGGTGAGTTTTACAACATTCAAATTATAGCCAATATCCCTAACTTTAAATATAAATATTTATGATCATATTTATGTATTATAAATAATATAATAAATATTATATAACTAAATAAAAGAGTAGCTGACCTGAAGACAGGTCAGTGGAAATCCAACATAATTTATGAAAAATTTTTTTAAAAAAAGAAGATTGGCTTACAGACTTGTGAAGAACACTAAGTAGTAAAATATAAATGTAATTGGCATTTAAGAAAAAGAAGCAAAGAACAGTATAGGAAATCATTTGAGCCAAGATTGGCTCTACATATGTGCAATCTTACAAAATAAGACCCCATCTCAAAATATAGTTGAAAATTACTTGAATAAATACTGACAAAAAATAACCAAAATTCAAAACAATCTCAGATCTAGGAAACTCAGTGAACTAACTTTCTCTCTCTCTCTCTCTCTCTCTCTCTCTCTCTCTCTCTCTCTCTCTCTCTCTGTGTGTTTCTTAGAGAGACAGAGACAGACACAGAGACAGAGTGTGTGAGCAATTTGGTATGTTTTAGTAGTTTGCTACTTCAAAGAACTACAAAAGCAGCAAACATTCAGGAGAGGTAACAGCTGGCTTCTCTTAATTGAGGCTAGGAGACAATGGTGTCTATTAAAAAAATAATTAACCTATGATCAAGAAGAAATCATTCAAGACAGAATGTTTAAAATAAGCAAACCATTTCCACATAAACCAAAGCTGAGAACCTTACTAGCCAACGTCCAAGAATTGTTAAAGAAAACTCTGGGCTGAAAGGAATGAAGCTCAGGCCCACATGATCTGGTCTTAGCTGCTGCTCAGATTTCACCTCACAGTGTAGACTGACAAATCCACAGTGCCGTGCCTAGCAATTTCTGTCCGTCTCCCACAATCCTTTTTGTAGAGTATGAATCAATCTAATAGATTGTGACTCATTTTACTTTTTAAGGAATATGCAAAAATGGAAAATACCCTGTGTACTGGCATAGGTTAAATATTAATGTGAACTTTTGAGGGAGCTGTATGCTCATATATTTAGAACACAAAATATGTTTCTTTAACTCTAGGTTGTGGTTTTAAAAGTTTCAGAAAACTGATATGAAAAATGAACCATATTTTTATTAAATTCTTTGCAATTTTCTTCTTTTCAGTGGTAAAATGTCCATTTCCAGTGCTACAAAATGGAAGACAGATCCCAAGAGCTGGAGAAAACTTTTCCTATCAAGCAACAGTGATGTTTGAGTGTGTGGAGGGGTTTTACATGGAAGGCAGTAGCATGGTGGTCTGTAGTGCTAACAACTCCTGGGAGCCATCTATCCCAAAGTGTCTTAAAGGTACAAAGGTTGTCTTATTTTCCCTCTTTATTTTTCTGGTGGTGTTTTATTCTTGCTGGTTTTTAAATTTATTTCTTTGATGTTAAATATTATGATACCTGAAAAAGAACAATTTAGTACCTACCTCAGGCCTGTGCCATATATATGACATAAAATTCTGCCATTGTGGTTGGTTTTTGTTTTTTTTTCCTAGGGACTTTAATTTTTTTAAAAAGATTCATTTATTTATTTTATGTCCATGAGTACACTGTCACTATCTTCAGACACACCAGAAGAGGGCATCAGATCCCATTACAGATGGTTGTGAGCCACCAGGTGCTTGCTGGGAATTGAACTCAGGACCTCTGGAGAAGGAGTCAGTGCTCCTAACCGCTGAGCTAACCCTCCTAGGGACTTTAGTTTGTTAGATAGAGCATAGCAGTGTGTCAGTTCTCTTAAGAATATTTCTGTATAGTAAGTGGATTGCAACAAACTTTCAGAGTAAATTGAAGCCTTTTCATTGCTATATAATTGTCAAGAATGAAAGTCATGAGCTCATGATAGGGAAAGGTTGGTCTAAATTACATTTTTTTGGTTTCCAATATGGTCTACCATTGGAAAACCTCCAACTTTGAGTCATTCAAGTTTAGTACAATTTTGCTTACATTTTCTTTAAAAATCTTTTAAATTCCTAGTAAAAGTGCCTGTGGTAACTCTTGTGTTTGACACAATCCATATTGTTTTTTTTCCCCTAGTGGCAACTCCTTCCAGTACAAATTCTCCAATTATACATCCCATTTAATAATTTCTTACTTATACTTAAAAAAACCTTAAATTCCTGGTGATTTTTTTCAGATACCCTTTAAATTCCCACAATGTCTACTTATTGTCATTTAGACTATTTAATAGTACAGAGAGACAGAATATATTCGTAGCTATTTCATTTGTCAGATGCAGTAACTCTATTTTATTTGCTATAGCTCCACACATGAAGAGGAATGTAAAGTTAGAAAGTTATATCGAATTTAAATGTGTATTTCAATCTGTAAAATAATACAGTATTTTTCCTATTGGGTTCAACACTTAAGTGGGACGGCTTTAAAGGACTTAGCACAGTGCCTGGTATAGTTAGCTACCATGTCTTCTCTATTTGAATCGGTATTAATAAAGGAGGTTCTTGGCTTCTGTTTGTTGAGGTTTTCTGTGCTAAGCTTCAAGGCATTTGCTTGCACTTTTCCTCTTTATCATGTTAGACTTAGGTGATGTTTCAGGTTCTGAAGTGTAATCAGTTTAGGGGTGAGAGTCTGGTTTGTTTGTTTGGGGTCTTGTATGTAGCCCAAGCTGGCCCCAAGTCACAATACTCCTTCAGTGTCTTCACTACGAGAATTACAGGCAGGTAACATGCTAGCCTTTCAGTTCTTTGTAAGTAGTGCATATAAATAGAAATTTCTGCTCCCTCCAGAACAAGATCTGCATTTTCCATTTCCTTCCTACTCCCCTTACCTACTGAAAATTTTTATTTGTTTATTATTTTTGTCTTTTCTAGTTATCTTTGACAACAGAAACTAGATTTCTTAGCAACTGAGAGCTAGGAAGTCTCTACTGCTGAAATGAAATTGAAGGTTTTTTTTTGATTCCTAATCAGCTGCTGTTAAGCATGGAGAAGTTGCTATAATGGGAGGAGCCATTATCTCCACTTCAGTGCTCCTTGCTATGGTTCCACTTAGAGGCAGCACCAGCCAGACAGGGGAAAGAGCATTAGGCAGGGCAAACTATACACAGGATCCTATCTTAACTTTGCCTAACCAAACTGACTTCATTTCTATGAGCTTTGGATTCCTGTTGCTTTTACAAGAATATTGAACTCAAGTAAATCTCAATTACTTGTTCTAACTTGCTCAAAATATATTCTAACTCCTAAACATTTTAAAGAATGGAGAGAATTGAGAGTTGTACATGTTCACCCAGTAACTATTAGAATGCCTTTTTTCTTTCTTTTCTTTTCTTTCTCTTCTTGAGACAAGAGTTTCACTATGTATTAGAACAGGCTATGAATGAAGGCTGGCCTGGAACTCACACAGATCTTCCTGGCTCCCAAGTGTTGACATTAGAGGCATGTTTCACAATGCCTAGCCTCTTGAATATATTTTTATAATTCCTACAAGATCCTAACACCTCCCAGTAGCTTCTTTTTGTATCTTAGTTGAGTATCTGTTGAAAGGAGTTTTTGAAAGAGTTGACAGCAAGCACCTGATAAAAGATTTATAAAACACTAATTTAGTTTCTTATTTGAAAGACAAGGCATGTGAGAAAAAAATAAAAAAGAGATACTAGATGAATCCTTCTGTAAAATAATAATTAAAAAGAACTTGGTAGAATTGTCAGTCACTTTTTATTGTCCGTTAGGGAAAGATGTGCATTGGAAAGCAGCAGTAGCAGCCTGTACTGGGAGTGTTACAGTAGGTCTGATGGTCTGTGAAAAGTAGAGATTATGATGCTGTTTGTATGCTATCTGACGTGTTAGGATAAATGCTTATCTTGGGCACATTCTTTTTATAATTTATTTTTAGTTATCTTATAGGATTTGTATTTGTAAAATACAAAGCTATAATGAACATTCTTCTACACATGTCCATGCAATTATATATGTAGATCAAACATTCATAGATCAAATCCCTAGAAGTAGAATTATAACGAACAAGAAGTATATGTATTTTTTACTTTGATAGGTAATCTCTTTGAAAATTTTAATATTATAATTAAGTCCATAATTTTAAATGAATAAGTAAAATGAATTGATAGACAATTTATTTTTCTAGGTCCTAAGCCTACTCATCCCACCAAGCCTCCAGCTTACAATTATCCAGGTTTGACAGTTCTTTATCTTAACTGATGTAGTTAAGAGTTCCATAAGATATAGGTGAAAAATGGTGTCATTTTAATTTTATTTCTTAATTTTCAAAAGAATAAAGCAGAACTCTTTAGGGGATGGATGTGTCGCTATGATGCCAAACTCTCTTCAAATACTCATCTCAAGAGATGTTTGCCTTTAGGTTCTTACCACTAACTCCAATGATCATTCATTCATATTTTTCCCCATTTTCCTTAAATATTTTGTTGATTTGGATTTAATCTTTTTTTATAAATTAAAACCCTTTTAATGTGAAATGAATGTTTTTCTAGTATTTTTACTTATACTAATAAATTTTAGGTTTCTATACTGCTGGATATAGATTTATTTTTATGTATTTAAATTATATAAATAATGTTGCCAAAGTTCATTACTACTAATATTTTTAGAGTTGCCTTTTGTTTTTGTGCATCAACCTTATCTTACTTTTTCTTTCCTTTTTTTCCTCATTATTTTACGTGGTGTGTGTGTGTGTGTGTGTGTGTGTGTGTGTGTCTATGTTTCTTGCATGTATGTGGATGCAAGTGTGGGTATATGCAAGTGCTTGTGGAAGTCCAAAGTTGATGCTGGGGATCATTTTCTATTTCTCTTCCAACTTATTCACTGTGACAGGATGTCTCAGTCAAACCCAGAGCTCACAAATACAGCTAGCTTCCAAAGCTAGAAATACAGGTAGATTGCCTATATTCAAAACCTCAGATCATCACTCTTATGTATCAAGTGTTTAACCTCTGAGCTATCTCCTCAGCCCATCTTTTCTTTTTTTAAAGCAAAACTTATATCAAGCTGCATATTTTCCATTGATTTGTTCTTTCCACTTAATGTCTTAGATTGGGGTTTATTTAGAAATATCTATTCAAGTCCTTGGGCTTTTCAATTTTGGTATGCTGTTGGTAAGTTTTAAGAGTAATTTTTATATTCTATAAATAGCATATCAAATATGCAATTTACAAATATTTCCTCTCATTCTGTGCATTGCTTTTTTTCATTCTGTTAGTGTCCTTTAGTGCACAAAACGTCATTTTGATGAAATTCAATTAATCTGCTTTGTTCTTACTGTTGCCTATACTTTGTGTCACAGTAAAGATATCAGTCAGACCTAAAATCATAAAGTGTTTCCCCATATTTTCTTGTAGAATTTTTATAGTTTGGACATTATCTTTAATAATTTAATCAACCTAAGTTTTTTTAGCTGAAAATATCTAATTTCCCAACACCAACTGGGGAAGAGACTACCCCTTTCCCAATGACTCTTCTTGTGCATCCTGATTTAAAATCACCTTAAATGTGTACACATGTTTATTTTTGAGTTTTATTCCATTCCATAGGTCTATAATGCCTATCTTTATCTCAATACTATATTGTTTTAATTAATATATCTTAGTACATTTTGAAACCAAGAAGTATGAATTCTCTCAACTTTGTGTTCTTCAGATTTTATACTGATTTAGGATAGATTTTTCTACTTCTGCAGAAAGAAAGCATCATCACAATTTTAATCGGGGTTACATTGACTCTGTAAACTGCTTTGAGTATTAAATAATTTTATAAGTATTAAATAAATAAGTAAATATTTTTTGTGTAGCAAACACAGGATGTATATATTGGTTTTTGTTGTTCTGACAGAACAGTGAGAAACAATTTAAAAGGAAAAAAAAAGACATATTTTCACTATTTCAGAGATTCTGCTAACACCACTGCTGTGGACCTAGGGTGAGGCAGAACATAGAGGTGGGAGGGTATGGCAGAGGGTTACTTATCTTCTATCAGCTAAAGATCAAAGAGAAACAGACCATGTAGAGCCTTCAGAGGCATGCCTATATCCTTCAGCAGGGCCCACTTCCTAGTTTCTACCACTTATTAATGCTGCCATCAAGTTATATATCTAGCAATGGATTCTATTAATTTAAACACAGTCAACAAAATGCCACCAGTTTTCAATGACTGGGTCCATCAGTTGAGTACCAAGTCTTCAACACATGAGCTCTTTTGGGATGCTTTGTATACAATCTTAAATCTTTTACAGCAAAGGTTTGTAGATTTCTCCATGTAAGATGTTTTTACTGCCTTGGGATTATTTTTAAATTTATCTTTTTAAATGCAATTTCCTTTTCAAAGTAGTCATTGTTCTTTGTGTGTTGATTTTATATTCTGCAACTTTGCCGGACTCATTAGTTTTATGGAAGACTGTCTACACAAAAGCACATGGCTGGGGCTGTAGCAAAGTAGTGGTACAGTGATAGGCTACCATGTTTAGGCCAGGATTCAACTCCAACAGCACAAGATCATGTCATTTTCAAACATATATTTTTATGTATTCTTTTCTAACTTGTAATCATTTTCTTTGTCTTTCTTACCTAATTGCTTCGGTTAGATTTCAATACCATATTGACTATAAGTGGCAAACATGGGTACCCAACCTTGTTCCTGATTTTAGAGGGAAAGTTTTCAGTCATTCATTATTGATAAAATTAACTGTGGGCTATTCTTATGGGATTTATTTTGTTGAGAAATTTTTCTTCTATTTCAGGTTAATAACTAAAATATTTATTGAGCCCACTCAGTATCTTTAATTTTAATTAGAATCTCATGAAATTTACAGACTAATTTTGAGAGTACACTAAAAAGGAACTGTGTATGCCACTATATAATATCACTATAGGGAATATTAGTGGGCAGGAAGAAAGCTACTGATGAAAACTTGAAACTGTAGAATTTTATGATGCTACTCAAAATAAGAAACATCAACGTGCACCAGAGGAGGATCTTGTTAGCCATCAGGGGGAGGAGAGGCCCTTGGGCCTGAGAGTGTTAGATGCCCCAGTAGGGGAGAATGCCATTGAGGGAACATGAGAGTGGATGGGTGGGGGAATACCACCATAGTGGCAGGGGGAGGGGGAGGGAATGGGGAGGTTCCAAAGGGGAGATCTGGAAAGGGGGAAACATTTGAAATGTGAATAAAGTATGAAAAAAAAAAACAGTAAAATGGTCAAAAATAAAAAGAAACACTAATGAGATATGTAAAGAAAATTAAAGTTTAGGAGTTTTTATGTATGGGTGAAAAATAAACTTAAGAATTTAAAGGATTTTTGACTTTTATTTCTTTTTGTTTTATTTTACTTAACTCATTTCTCTTTCTTTCTTTCTTTCTCTAGGATATCCTAATCCCCGTGCAGGAATATTTGGCCAAGAATTAGGTTATTATTTCAATTATTTACACCCCTGAAATATGACACCTTAACAGTTTACATGGAAATATCATATATTTCAGTTACTAGCAGTTAAAGAAACAGCATATCTTGTCAATAGTGATAGTTGACATTTAGGATTACTAACTTTGGGCTGACACCATGACAAATGTAAGTCCTACCATGTACAGTGATATGTAGGTAAAAGGGCCTTAATAATAGGAAAGCTAGTCGGCTGGTGTTAAAGTACATAAAACACAACCTGCTTCCCAGTGTCTCATGCACACAGATCTTAAAGTGCTGTAAGTTGGATCGGCTTTATTTTTTTTTTCCTGTGAAACATTGGTTTAACGTATTTTATGTAGGCTTCAGTTTATACAATATACATTAAACAAAATAAAGTATAGTTACAACAGTTAAAATTCAATAAAATTTAAAGACTTAAGATACGACAAAAATCTGCTACATTTTATTAGACTAGATTAGTAATGATTACTCTTCTTTTTTGATACTTTATTTACATTTCAAATGTTTTCCCCTTGATTACTCTTCTTAAAAATTACTTTTAGCTTATTATTTTTATAGCTTATAGCTTATTAGACAATTATGTGTCTATATGCATGGGAGATTATGTCTGATAAACCATAGTAAATTGAATATCCTCAGTTGAAAATGCATTTAGCATATCTATTTGAAGATTATCAGAGATGATAACATGGTCAGAGTTCTGATTTTACTCAGGTGATCCTGGATCTGTAGGAACAGAGGCTTGCCAATGCTGCCAAAATCTAGGATATAGCCTTATGTCATATTGTTAACCCAGACAAAGGTCAAAGTTCACAGTTCAACACTGGTTTCTGCTGAATATGCATCAGTATCATACCAATGTAAAATGAAAATCATTCAGTCAAACCATTATAGTTTGGGAACTTTCTATGTATGCTTTAGCTTCAAATTTTATGGTCACTATGTATCACTATGCTAGTAAACCCAGTGCTTTCTTAAACTGTTAAACATGTGATAACTGTGAAAAGCAGAATTAAGACTAACATTTCATTCTTTGACTGACAGCAACTTAATAAAAATTATGCAACTTTAGAAGCAAATACATTACTAGACATAAATACTTCCAAAATTTAAGATTTTGTAGAATTCAATGTTCTCTGGTGACCTGATTAGCAATAACTGTTAATTTAATACAGCCTAGAGTCACCTGAAAAGGCAGTGTCAATTTAGGGATTTCCTAGTTCAAGATTGGCATGGGGAAAGGGTATTGTCTTGATTGTTTTATGTATGTAGGAGAGCTCAACCCAGTATGGACAGAACCTTTCCCTAGGCAGATGGTTCTACACTGTTTAAGAAAGCTAGCTAAAGCTGGGCAGTGGGAGTGCATGCCTTTAATTCTAGCATTCTGGAGGCAGAATTCACTTAGAATTTAGGTGAATCTCTAAATTTGAGGCCAAACCCTAATCCCTGAATCTCTGTAAATTTGAGGCCAGCTGGGTCTACAGAGATAGTTCCTGAGAAAGAGAGAGAGAGAGAGAGAGAGAGAGAGAGAGAGAGAGAGAGAGAGAACAAAAGAAAGCTAGCTAAGCATGAGCCTTCTATCAAACCAGCAATAACCTTTCTTCATGGTTTCTGCTGTATTCCCTTCGCTGTGAGTTTCCTGGTTAAAGGTAATGTAGCATGGAATAGCTGACAGGCCTGCCTTCAAGTTCTTGCCTTGACTTCCCTGAGTGAACTATAACCCAGACAAATTCTTTCCTTCTCTTTGTTGCTTTTGGCCAGAGTATTTTATCTCATCAATAGAAAGAAAGCCAGCACACCCAGTCAGTCAATTATGATTGTTTAAATTCCTCTGCATGACTTATCAATGTATGCAGACATTATATCTTGAGCATGTCACATAAGTGCTCTGCTACTGAGCTGTATCTCCACCTCTTAGGGTAACACTTTTAAAAGGGAAGGTCTTTGGTATTTAGGATTATGTTTTCATTTAGAAGGTGGGGGTGAGTTAGGATTAGGGTTTAGGGGTGAAGACAGGTCCCTGATAGGATAGAGTATTATTTGTAAGAACTGCAAATAGTATCTGTTTAATTAATTGACTGAAACTTACTTATAACACTGTACAGATCCATTTTTGGGGGGAAATGGATTTCTTTTCAAAATTATAAGAAATTGTAGAATGCATACTGAACCAAACCAAATACAAGAAGATAGAACATTGTGTAATGATTTTCCTCTATTCAGTGACTCCTAATTGTTCTGTAATAACCTTTACTATATAAACTGATGGAGTAAGAAAAGAAATAATATTGAAAATTGAATTTCACAAGTTGGACCCCAAATCCGGAAATGGGCTTATAAGTGCTCTTTGATATAAATGACTTGGGTACATTAGTCATTGTGTTAAGTGTGGATTATCTGAACTAATCTAGAACCTTCTAAATGTTTGGCTTCTTTTTTCTTTAGATGCATGGATTATTGCTTTGATTGTTATTACTTCAAGTAAGTATCCCAAACTTTTCACTGCTTAAATTTGTTACTGTAAAGCAGCACTTAAAAAAACAAAACAAAACAAAAAAACCAAAATAAAACAAACAAACAAAAAAACCAAAAACAGGTGTTTTTTTGGCTTGTATAGTTTTTAAACTTGAAAACCCTGGTCGTTTATTGTATTACCCTTTGTTAACTTATATTTTTTCTTTTTTTTCATTGTTATTGGTTATTTTATTTACTTACATTTCAAATGTTATACCCCTTCCCAGTTTCCCCTCCACAAACCCCCTATCTGCTTCCCCCTCCCCCTTCTTCTATGAGGGTGCTCCCCCCCACCCCATCCCACTCCTGCCTCAGTGTCCTAGCATTCCCCTACCCTGGGTCATCAAGCCTTCACAGGACCAAGGGGCTCCACTCTCAGTGATGCCAGATAAGGCCATCCTCTGCTATATATATATCCAGGTGGAGCCATGGGTTGCCCCATGTGTACTCTTTGGTTGGTGGTTTAGTCCCTGGGAACTATGGGGGTTCTGATTGGTTGATATTGTTCTTCCTATGGGGTTGCAAACCCCTTCAGCTCCTTCAGTCCTTGCCCTAACTTCTCCATTGGGGTCCCCATGCTCAGTTCAATGTATGGCTGTGTGCATCCGCATTTGTATTGGTCAGACTCTGGCAGAGCCTGAGTCAGGGGACAGCTATACCAGGTTCCTGCCAGCAAGCACTTCTTGGCATCAGTGTCTGAGTTTGGTGTCTGCAGATAGGATGGATTTCTAGGTGGGGCAGTCTCTGGACGGCCTTTCCTTCAGTCTCTGCTCCACTCTTTGTCCCTGCACTTCCTTTTGACAGGAGGAATTCTGGATTAATATTATTATTAAAATATTAATCCAGAACTTATATTATTTCATATTCTAAATGTCTGCTTAGAAGTAGCCTGTAAGCAATGTGTGCTTTCTTAAGATGACATACTATGACATACTAAGTATGCTTTTGATAATTTTTAAAATTAAGCCAGGGATCTCCTCTTTCTTACTGTGGTCTGTGATTCCAGGGAATTGGATTTAGAGAATAAAGAGTCTAGATGGAATCTAAATCTATAACTCCTTACGACTGAATTATAAATGATTTATTTCTTCTGTTTAGATTTTGAGTCTTGGCAGTCATTCTTGATGGTGTCCAGTAATTGCCTCACAAATCACACAAACACTGATGTCAGTCAGAAAGGGATAGTTTATTGAGCATACACCTCAGGACTAGTTGACCAGGGCCATGGTCTGCATTCAGGAGCTAAACCACCACCCGAGTTAAGATCCTCCAGGGTTTTTAAGCCCCAAATCCACAAACATCTGTGCCGAGTTATTTCACCAATCAGTCTTAGGGATAGGGGATTCTCCTTAGGAACAGGTCGGAACAGGTCTTTGTTTACATTTACCCTGCTCCCACTGGTTGGGGTATTCAACTGTGGCAGAGGACTTGGCTTGCCTAACACTCATGTCCTAACTTGTCCACCAGGATGGGACTTGTCTAATATTCATGTCTTAACTTGCTAACCAGGATGTCAGTTAGCTATGTACATGTCTCTTTCTGCCAAGTAGGATGTCAGTTCCCAAGGAGTTCTTGGGAAATAGTTTCTTATATTGGTGCAAGCGTCTCTCTTATGTTAGGGTCTATCCCACGGGCAGCTTATACCATAAATGCTTATACACAGGTGCAGGAAGTGCTGTTGAGTGGTTGGTTTGGGTCCAAGCTTATTGTAAGTAACTATATAAATGGTTCTATTGACTTTTATCGTAATTGGTTTCCAAGGGCACAGAACATAATAGAATATGTAATCAATCTTGGCATTAGAAAGTTTCCTAGTAACAGCAGAAACATATAAGAAAGTTTCCTTATAATGGTAGGCTAACCAATTAACTGTTACAGGCCGTAACATTTTACCTAGTAGGCCTTAATATTTCATCTAGGCCTTAATATTTTCCCTAGGCCTTAACAATTCTCAGAGTTACATGCTGTTTATTTTCCTTTTCTTGTAGTTGTTGGAGTTGTTGTAATTTGTCTCATCATGCTCAGGTATTTTGAGTACAGGAAGAAACGGTAAGTATTCCAAGCTGTTATTCATGCAACTGACTTGTCCTTTGCCTTGAGCACCCTCCTTTCCAATGTAGTAATGTGCCTTACAAATGGCATTTCTTTGGTAAAGTGTGGTCAGCTATTTTGGCATCATTGCAGCATAAGGATCTGTATGGAGTTGCTTTTTTAGCAGCTATTATCAGTACAAGAAAGTTTTCTATGGGATTTGAAGTTTAAGCTGCTTAGGTAAACAATATCATTATGAAGCATTCCCTATTTTCTAAGTTCAAAAGTGGCCAAAATTAAATTTGAAATATTTCACTTAGGATATTTTTACTCTGTAGTCACTATGATTTTTATGATAAAAGCTTACATTTGCCTAACTTGGCTAGTGGTAAGAAGCTATGTAGGGGTCTGTTTTTATACATATGTGTGTAATATATATATATATATATATATATATATATATATATATAGTTATTTTTTAATGTTAACCAGAGTGATTAAGACTATCACCATTTTATTTCTTTCATGTTCTCCTAAATTTTTTGACTACTAACTCATTAATTAATTAATTAATTAGAAGTAGCTGAAAGGCTAAAATTAGAATAAAGTGACTTTATTTTTAAAGTACATAAATTTATTTTAAAGATACATAAATTTAAATAATCACTAATATATAAATAAATAAACTTCATATAAATAGATTGAGTTTTTTACAAATGAAAAATATATTTCTATTGTATAGCCCAAACTTGATGATTAATTTAAAAGGAAACATGAAACAGGGCACTCTAGTATCTTTTATCTAGGATTAAAACAGGAAACATTAAAAATACGTATTCTTCAAAAGAAATGGGGATTTAGAGGAGACGGGGGTATTTAGGGTTGTGTGTCCCTAGGTAAAAACGGGGAGTTGAAGTATTAAAATTAAACGTAGCAAATTTATGTATAATGGAAGATTTGGAATAAATCTTACGACACAGATTAGATCAGTGCTTTGAAGTTTCTGATAAGATTTAGGTAATTTCATTTTTTTTCTTGTCATTTTAAAATAGCTCTGAAATCATCCCTAATAAATATAAGACCCATGTTTCATGTTTCCTTTTAAATTAATCATGGGATTTGGGCTATATGATAGAAGTATATTCTTCACTTGTAAAAAGCTCAATCTTTTCATTTATTTATTTTTAAAACAAAGTCACTTTATTAAGTCTAATTAACTTTAATAAAAACATCACATAGCTAGATTGTTGGTGTATTTTTGTTTTGTTTTGTCTACTTTATTGGGTTCTTAAAACTACCATCCTTCCAACCCTTACTCCATTCTAACCCTTTCAATCCCCCAGCACTAAATAGGAAAGAAAGAATGTCAGAGGGGAAAGAGGGCATAGATCTCTTTAGACTACTTCTGCTGATTAAGGGCTTGAGTTCCTTGGGGCAAATCCAATCTATGCCATCAGGAAATCTAATTTCTTCTCCTCTTTGCTCATGACTACCTGACAAACTGCAACAGCAGGAACCATCAGCAGCCTCCTAAGAGTACCCCACCCACCTCAGGGCTCTCAAATTTATACCCTCTGGAAAGTTCCCAGAATTCCAAATATCCTACACTGGAAGAAACTATCAGCAGCTGTGGCAAAAACATCCCCTGCTAGTGCTAGAAGCAAGTCATAATCACCTGCGGTGAAGCAGCCTCTTACCCCATACCTGGGATTAAAACAAAAACATAGTCACATAACTAAGATTGTAAATTCTCACTAGATTGAGGAAGCCACTCAAACACTTGCCCAGACATGCCCAGTCCCAAACTCTATACATTTTAGTGATCTTCTATACCATTAGTAAAACCAGACTGAAGCAATAGAGCTTTGCTTAGGTTTTACATTTTCTCTGTCAATCATATTTTTACTCACTTACCTACCACCAAAATAGGGGAGAGGCCTCCATGACAGAGTTAAAACTGGAAAAAGCAAATAAATTAGGAAGCTTTTAAATATGTCTTCATCTGTTTTAAATATCTGTAATTCCTTTATTTGAATCTCAAATCTTGTGTTTATAGAACATCTAATAATAACATTTGATCTAGCTATTGGCTATGTTTTTAAACCACATGTATAAACAATGTCAATAAGTAATACTATCAGTGGTTTTATTAATTAAAAGGCCTGTGTAGAAATGACTTCCAAAGGAAAAAAAAACCAAAGTAACTTTTCATTGCCGTTTTTGTTGTTGTTTATAACATCACTCCATGAAAATTCATGACATCCCTAAAAATATTAATATACTATACAGACTGTATAGCTACCAGTTAATGGGTCTTTTCAAGCTAAACCATTATCTGGTCATTGTCCTCACAAATTAAAGATCAACAGTGACTGGAAAATCTAAAAATAATCTGTTTTGTAATTCTTCTTGCTCATATGTAACACCACAGTGGTCTAACAGAAAATTAAATATCTAAGAATGTTTTGGAAAATAATTTGTCCTCAAACAGTGTAATGTAGTCATTGTACAGAGTAGTACAACTTTAGATAAAGTGCCCAAGAAAGGTGTGGGAAGTAGTTAATTGCCTCTTAATTGCCACTGAGCTAAAATATAAATTGTATTGATAGTCATTTAGGATATAATTTATACCTTTTAATGACAAGATGCCAATATAACATATGACGGTTAAATTAAAAGTTAGGTTTCCCCATTCTTATCATGCATAAGGCATTGGGTCAATCTCCAGCACACAGGAAAGGTAATTTAATTTTCATAATACTTGCCTTCAGAACACTGAAGCCCACATACAGATGTGTGTGGATATTTCTTTTGTTTGTTTCAGAGAATATCTCCTTATGTAGCTCTGGCTAGCCTCAACCGTGTGATTATCCTCCTGTCTTGCCTTCCTAGTGGTAACATTCCTAAATCCCAAAGAGTGAGAGATACATTTCTTCTTTAACACCCTGAGCAATACTTCTTTGTAGGCTTATGAGTCACCTGGAGATCTTCTGATCCTTTGGTCTGGCATAGGTCTGAGACCTACTGTTTAATACATTCCAAGGGTGCTGTATGGTCCACTGTATAAAATTATCCACATTGTTGAAATTTTAGAAATTACTGTCATGCTGTCTTTTTATTTTCTTTTCTGATATTTAGGATCATTCTTTCTATTACTTCTTTCTTCCTTTCCTTTTCTTTTTCTGTTTCTTCTTTCTTTCTTTCTTTCTTTTTTTCTTTGAGATAGGGTTTCACTATGTAGTTCTGAGTATCCTCGAACTCACTTTGTAGACCAGGCTGGCCTCAAACTCAAGAGATCCACCTGCCTCTGCCTCCCAAGTGCTGGAATTAAAGAATGCACCACTACACCCAGACATAATGTGTGTGTGTGTGTGTGTGTGTGTGTTTTATTTGTAGAAGTGTTTTGTCTATAAAAATAAATTTATTTATTTTATATATGTGAGTACACTGTCACCATCTTCAGACACACCAGAAGAAGACATTGGATCCCATTACAGATGGTTGTGAGTCACCACGTGATTGCTGGGAATTGAACTCAGGACCTCTGGAAGAGCAGTCAGTGCTCTTAACTGATGAGCCATCTCTCTAGCTCTTGTGCTATTTTCTTAATAGTGTTTAATCTCTATAGTATTTCCCCTCAATGTGGCTTTCATTTCCTTTAAGTTATCAGGAATAATAAATTCATCTTCTCTTCTAATCTCACTTGACAATCAACACAGAAGATTGCTGTAAGAAAATATGTAGATTTTCTACACACAAAATCAGTCAGATCTGCAGCAGCTCTTTATTTACTTCAGTTTAGATCGCCACAACTCCCCCTTTTAGATGTCAATCCCAAGCTCAGTTATTTTACATGTGCTTCTGACCCACCAACTATAAGGTACAGTCACCAAAATTAATTTGCTAGAGTCACAGAACTCAAACTGGTTTAAAATGCAGAGGAAAATTGTATGTCAGAGAAGGAGCCTTCAGTGGGAACTACCCCTAGAAACCTTTTGTCCACCTGTCTGGAATCTTTAAACCAATCCTTTCTGCCCCCTCCCCCTTTAAATAATCATGAGTAATTAGATCATTTAGGCTTCACTCACTTCTCTTTCTTGGAGGTTGGGCAGTATGGGTAAGTTTCAACCCTCAAGTACTGTCTAGCTCTTTTCTGAGCTTCTGAGAGATTCCAGCCATGAATCAGTTCATCAGCACACACAAAAAGACATCATTTTGAAAAATCTAGGGATATTAAGAGTTGCTATGTACAGAACAATAATAAAGATCAAATTTATATTTCACAATACCACACTGCTGGCTAACTTCTTATACAAGACTATATAAAATGTAGAGTTATTTTTCTATTTTGGGGGGATAACTGGAAGAAAGCATAGATGTTCTCAAATTGCTGTTAAAGTATGGTTTCTAAAACTGGCTTTGATGTATCCTTCTCCAGCCCTCATCACAAACTACAAACATTGTACACGTAATACTTTTAAGAGCATTAGCATCATTTAAGTTTGTGAAAAATAGCCAAAAGTATTCTATAGTATTGGTTATTGTCTCTCAGGTATAAGAAAAGGATAGAATTTGGATCGGGGTGGTAACTTCTCAGTAAACTATTTGCCATCTAAGCATGAAGACCTGAGTTTAATCCTCAGAACATAAAAAGCCAGGTGTGCTGGTCCATGCTTTTTAATCACAGCATTGGGGATACAAAGATAGACAAAGTCCAAGGGTTGCTATTCAGTCAGCCTAGTCTATCACATACACAAGAGTAAGTTAGGATCACAGACATGTCTTAAATAAGTATAGTCCACACACCTCTCTTCATTTCTCTTCCCAGTCTCCTTTGTTCACGTTCTCCTATTGGAAGCAACATACTGCTTGACACTCATCTTTAAAGTCTATGTGCTTCTGAACAGGAGCCTTTAGTTTAACTGTTTTCACGTGTGAATTTTTTTTTTTTTATATATGCATGATTTTCTTTACTCCAGCTAAGATTTTTCTTTACTTATATCCAGAGAGAGGTAGGAGTTATTCCATAAATGAGCATTATATGCATAATTCACGTGTTTTGTTTTCCATGAGAGTAATTTTCGTTGTTTTCCATTAGTGATGCTAATGAAATGCTAAGATACTACCTGGTATAACTTAAATTAATATTGACTGATTTAATTATTTTATCGTCTGTAAGTTGTCTGGGCTGATATGAGACAGCTTAAAAACTGTGGTCAGTACAGATATCTGAGGAGTACCACAACATGGTGCCGAAAAGTCAAGAATCCAATTAATTTCAGCATTTTTTTTCTACTTGACTCAAATGTATGAGCATTCAACAGACTGTTCTACAATTTTTTATTTATTTTTTTTGTACCAAAGAATACACAGGAAAATACTGTTAGGAAAATAATTGTTTAGAAAGCATATAACAAAATTACTACTAACCCCAAAATTTAGAGGCCATGCTATAAGTTACATAAGGATCATCCTGCACATGATTTTAATTCCAGCACTCAAGAGGCAGAGGCAGGCAGATCTAAGTTTGAGGCCAGCCTGGTCTACATAGTGAGTTCAAGCCAAGGCTACATAATGAGACCCTGCCCCCCTCCCAAAAAATAAAAAGTAAAAAGAGAAGGAAGTAAATAAAGGAAAGACTGTATGGAAAAGAAAAATGTATGCCACAGGAAGAAACTAGACTCAATGCAAAGTCAAGATGTATCAGAAATACTTGACTTGTCATAAAGTTGATTTCCAACATAAGAGATTTACTATATAGCTTTTCTCCAATACTACAATTATATAAACCTGAACTGTTTTTCTTACAAAATGCTGTGCTTGGAGTTCTTACATTATTTGTTTTGAACAGAGTAGCTGAGAGGTAAACACTGAACAACACTGTCAAATGTGCTTAGCTGCTGGGTGGTATGTGATTTCAGAGTTAATGTTATGTACTTGACTGACAATCCCGAAATTTCCGTTGATAAGTCTGGAACTCACCTTCACTCAGTAAATCCTTAGGCCTCTCTCCTGTCTACCCCTCATACCTGCCCCTCCTCCCTATTTTCTTCCATGTTCCCCTCTCCCAGATCCCTCCTCTCTGCCTCCCATGACTATTTTGTTCCTTCTTCTAAGTGGCACTCCTGCTGTCAGCTCCACTGAAGGAGCTCTGGAGGCAGGCCATACTCAAGTAGAACAGAGCCTGACCTCCACCAGGCCCCAACCCAGTCAGGCTCTGAGGAACTAGTGCTGAGAAGAAACTGCCACTCCTGATTAATTGACTTTCTAAGGTGCATTTTAAACTTTTATGTTTAGTTAGCATAGAGGGGCCAAGGAAACATCACCTTGAGAAGACTGTGAATATAAACTGTAACTTAGTGAAGATGAACCCTGTTTTGAGTATAAATACCTACATTCACTCTGAGTGACACCTCAACTTTTGTGCCCTCCAAGTGGATACTTCAGGAACAGAAAACCAAACCAAACAAAAAACCACCCAGGAACTTGATTAAGAAAAACTGAAGTCCGTACTTATTTTCACATACTTAAAAAAAAAAAAGGTAGCAGTTATTCCTATGCATGGTGGTGTACTTAAAATCACAGCATTTAAAAAATAGACAAAAAGAAAACAAGTTAAGGAAAAGAATTTACTAATTGTTTAAAGACAAGAAATGGCTTTACTGTTTTTAAACATAACTTAAAATATTTTCAATCAAATATTTTCTTTTTAAAATAAGTTTACCTTTATAGCTTGCTTTGCTTCAAATTTAACCTTCAAATTAGTATATTTGACACATGTCTGTATATATTTTTATTTTTACCAAATACTTTGTCAGTTGTATAAATATAAGGAAAAATGTTTGTCTTTGTTTTTTTAAGATTGTCAAAATGGCAGAGAAAGAGACATATTTGAACTTAAAATGTTCTTTTAACTACAGAAATGTATCTGCCGCAAGATGAAAATCCCACGTGCAGAAGTCATTACTGTTCCATTTTTGAAAACTGGATCTTCAAGTCTGGC
This sequence comes from Rhynchomys soricoides, assembly GCA_019843965.1. Classification (NCBI taxonomy): domain Eukaryota; kingdom Metazoa; phylum Chordata; class Mammalia; order Rodentia; family Muridae; genus Rhynchomys; species Rhynchomys soricoides. Next base: position 21,957 of record JADRCH010007083.1, read on the forward strand.
AAAAACAAAATTATATATTTACAGGAACTTCATTTGTGGTAATGTGCACGTGTGTTTCTAGTGTAAATCAAATCTGTGTTTCTAAATACAATGTGTCTAACCTCTCTACCATATCCTCACATTTCAGCCCCTACAGCTTACCAAGGGTCCTCAGCATTCAGCCCTAAGTGCCTGTGTCCTGAGCAGAATGTTCCACCCGTGACATAGTATCTGCAGGAAGAAGGCCACATTTCCAAGCAGACACCAGACCTTATCCAGTTCCAGCTTTTATCTCTCTGCCTCAAACTTTCACTGCACATAATGGCTGTGAATTAAGCACATCTGTGCCTTGCACACTCTCAATCAACTGTCACCTGAAATGCTTAATATCCTCTCCAGATCCATGTACCCCCAAGGCCAATTCATGTCCTACCTGTCCTGTGAAGCTCTATCTCCTCAGGCGCTTTATCTTTTATTGCTTAGCCTTAAGTTAGCCACATTTAAGAGTCTGTATACATGTGTCTAATAAGAGATGCCACTTTCATATCACTTCAATGCATTCATAGGGCTCAAAAACAAACTAAAAACTTGACCTGGGTAACTAATAGGACATGATTTTTTGTATATGAAAATAATTCTTGCTGCCTTTGCAAATATGAAGTAAGGCAGATTAAGCAAAGTCAGGCCAGTGTTTCTCACTTGAGGCTGTCCACTAGTCTCCCCCAAGGTGCTTTATTGACACTTGAGTACCACCCCAGTGGGCTCTCCTGTTATTAATTTGAGATGTGACTTAAACACAGGATGTTTTCATTTCTCTCGTGATTTTAATTTGCAGCCGAGGCTGAGAACTTGCATTAGTGATTAGAGAACCTGACAGTCAACTCTCCATATAAAGAGGATAAAATCTTAAAGAAAATCATAGTTCAATTCTGCCTATTAAAAACCAAACTTTCGCCGGGCAGTGGTGGCGCACGCCTTTAATCCCAGCACTTGGGAGGCAGAGGCAGGCCGATTTCTGAGTTTGAGGCCAGCCTGGTCTACAGAGTGAGTTCCAGGACAGCCAAAGCTACACAGAGAAACCCTGTCTCGAAAAACCAAACAACAACAACAGCAACAACAACAACAAAAAAACCCCAAACTTTCAAAGCTTTGAACTTAAAGTTGTTCATGGGTTGGGGATATAGCTCAGCAGAAAGCTTGTTCAGCATGTACAAGACCCTGAATTCATTCCTTAGCATTGGAAAGAAAAAGTCATTAACAGAGTATTAACATAACCTTGTTTGCTTAAAAGTTTTGATGTCTGTCAAAGTAAGCAATGATAAATTTTAGTTTAAAAATATGATAGTAATGTTTATGAATAAACACAGTATGAAAATTATATTGACTAAAGCATTTTAGAAAATTAACATAAGACTCTAGCATATTTTTAATTGGCATAAAATATACAGAGAGGACTTTTACAGTAACCAACAATAAATTGTCTGAATTATGCTAGAAAGACTTAGGGGCGAAAAGAACATGAATCTGCATCCTAATTTTAAGGTTGAAGGGAAATAAGCAATTCTAGTGTTCTAAAGCTAATGATAAAAGATGCTAACATTTTAACCAAGACTGGATTTTGCATATTTTAACAATTTGCCTATTTAAGAACAGAACTGATCAATCTGATACACAAGTATTCTTCCCTATTCATCAGTATGCTTAGGATCTCTAGGCTCATCCTGAGATTACCCGAAAATAAACTGTCAGCCTTTGAGATTATAGCACTGCTGCCCTCCTGTGGACTGTTTAGGTATTTGACAGTCTTCTGCCCCTTTACTGTGAAGTTGTCATTGCTGGCACTCCAGAGCCATTAATTTTACTTTAGATAAGGTAGAACACTAACTCTCTTCTGCTTTTGTGAAGGTAATAATTTTTTGTTCCTAATTTCTTAAATATGGGAGAAATATAATAATTGGGGGACAGGTGAATACATAATTTCCCTTCTTGCTTGTTTATATATAGCAGGTGAACATATTGCCACACAGACAATGCTGAAAAACTATCTACCTTGATTCCTGACATGACTGGACAAAACCCAGTAGAACCTGAGTACAGGCAGTAAGACTGATGTGAGGAATAGCTCTGAAGACTGTTGTACACTGCAATGCTAAACCCTGTGCTGAACCACTATAAACAGGAGCTCTAGTGTTGGGGCTTGTGGCTTCACTGGGAATTTAGGGAATATCTAATGCTTAGGTGAACATATTAAGTATGGTGCTTGGAAAAATTAAGTCATCTGATTACCTACCTCAACCTGAAATGTCTCCTCAAAAAATATTAAATCTCTGTACTTGAGGTGAGCTTCAACCATGAAGAATTCCTCAAATTGATGTGTAGGTTAATCATATCATGATTTTGTTAAAATGTGAACACTGATCAGAGAAGACAGTGTGGCCACAGAGGCAAAATGTGATCTCCTGACCTTTAAAGCTTGAGGGAAAGAGCAAGCCAAAGAACACAGCCTGTTTACAGACAAAAGCAAGAAAACTAATTTTCCTTCATATTTCTGAAGCATTTGTGTCTGATAGTACCTTGATTTGAATCCAGTAAAAATGTTTGATGACTGCTATTCAGACCTGTTAAGAATGTTATGTGTGTGTTAAGATATCACATTTGTGTTAATTTGTTATAGTAGTGACATGAAATTTATGCACCAACACATTAACTGGCAGCATATAACTAACATAACATACTAGCAAAATAGTATGGCCTTTTCAGAAATAGGGAAGTGGCTCTCAACCTTGGCTGTACAATAGACTCATCTGAACCCCATTCTAAAACCAACTAAAATAGTCCTTGCTTGCAGGAATGGCACCTGACCCTGAGAATAACTCCTTTGGTGACCAAAGCCACAGCAATGTGGTACTAAGTTAGAATGTGCCCCAGATCAAACATATAACTATCTAGGCTTCCCCTTAAAAGTATGTTAATATTAGTGTGCTATCTATTCCTGAAACTATATGCCAGCTGCCAAACAGAAGGCCTAGACTAACTGCTTAAAGATGCTAGAGTCTAGACTTAATTCATTTGATCTACTAAACTGGTTGCAGATCTTTCTTTCCCTCAGTTAACAAAAATACACTATATTCAGTTCTAAAAAGTCTGGTAAGGCTTAATTTAAAAAATAATGCCTTAACAAAAGACTTTATACCTGGGTTGACAGCATGGTTTTATAAGCCTGACTCAGGAGGGTGTTGCCAAAAACAAACAAACAAAAAAACCAAAACCTATATTACCAGCCAATTATGGAAAACTATCCCAGAGTGGCAATTTTATGTAAAGGGCTATAAGCATCCAGATAAAAAGTAATTGAGAGGTGTTCCGGTTTCATTTTGCTTCTCAGAACATCAGAATATGGCACAGTTTAAGTATTCAATGAGAATTATGATTTTTCTAAAATGTAAATAAATCCTAAATCATTGTTTTTATGCCTCAATATTAAACTCCACTTCCTAGCACTTAACTCATTAAAGAGCCAGAATCATGATCTGGTGGTGTTTTAATATTTTCAATACAAATTAATTGGGAGCTTTGGACATGGTAGCTATGTTTTGTTTTTTGTTTTTTTAAAGACTTAATGTGTAGGCAATACCACAGACCCAATCTGTCATACTTAGAGGAGCTGCAGTCTCCTACTTTAGTGGGGCAAATTAAAAAATACAGCTGAGGGACTTAGTCATTCCCAAGGGCACATCCTGGGACTTAGAACATGGATTCTTCAATCAAAAGCTTGAAATAGCTTTGCAGCTGCAGGATGCATCATAGTCACTGGGAAGTCTTTCCAGCAAATGCTTCAACAGCCTCCCACTTCCAACAAAATGGGCAAGACAGACATCTGGGGTAAGGCTACTGGGATGAAGGCTTAGAAAAAGCTTCCTGAGCAGCTGATTTGCCATTAGTTATTAAACCCCACTGGCTTGAAATAATTATACTGCAGGTAGTTCATAGTTAGCTATGCAACTCCTGTGGAAGGGGCCACCTGCTTTCTTCCTGAAAGTTCTCCAAGCATGAACCCTGCCCCTCCACCACCCCCAATGCTGGCAAATCTCTGAACAGTTTTACAGAACTGTTTCACCACCTATCAAAGGGTTGAAATAAACTATCAGTGGAAAGCAGAACTCCATCTGCTACAAATACAACTGAAATTAGCCTGCTCCCCTTTAAGGGTCACATGACAGTGTGGTTAGTAAGTTCCCTGCAGCAACACTGACAGGAGGAGGGTCAGAGTCCACTGTACCCTTGGAACCAAGAATATTCTTCCCATTTAGTAACATCCTTCAGCCTAGAGCTCCAACCTTCTGTCTCTGCTAATCTTTCATCTTTAGAATTTCATTCCTGTCTTAATGACCTTCATTTTTAATGTCTGTCTGCAGCAACCTACTTCCAATTCCTTATGACTGGGACAGCAAATTAACTTTCCAAGGCCCACTTCTCATTGCCATAGAATTATGAATGAAGAATAGATAAAACACAGACACAATAGATTGAATGTAGCCAATTATTTATTAAAGCCAACACTTATCAGATGGTTCAATAGCAACTAGTTTATAACAGTACTACATGTCAGAAATTGCAACTGAGGATATTTAACAACAATATAACAATTAAAAATCCCCACTAAGTGATCTCTAACTTCTACAGACACATACATATGCATTAAAGTTAGGAAACTGTGATCTTCCTTTTGTGCTCTGCCCATGTAGGAAATGACAGGCTGATGCTGACCAGACACCACAAGGCTCTGAGGCTGGTGCTTTTCCCCCTACATCATAACCGATTTCAAATGGTGCTAGACAAAAACAGACTCTGAACACCAGGAGAAATCGGTCAGCCTGTGTAAGAGATGGGCCAGTGGTGTTCTTCAGGTCTGAATCTCAAGGCAGGTGACAGTCTGATTTCAGCTGTGCTGCAATCAGGACTGAGTGCTCCACGGATCTTCCAGGTACAGGCAGGCAGTACTGATGTGAATGAAGCAGTCCTCCACATACAGAGCCCTTACCCCCTTGCTTGCTACAATCAACACCCAGAACATTACTGGACAATGAACAGTGCAGGCCCAAGGTACCCTCCTCCACCCATGGAATGCTGGGTAGAGTGGATCACTCCCTGTCCCTGATTACGACCTTACATTTATTCTGAACACAAACTTTCTCACTATCACTGCCTCTAAGCCAAACAAACTCAAGAGCAAATTTCACTATTCAAGTCTTCCCTTGATTTCTTGAAGGAGTCAGTCCTGTGTACAGCTGTTCCTCTGTAGTCTACCCTCTGCTGTGCTGCAATTCTTACTCCTAAAACACTGATTTCAAATGGTGCTAGATACAAAGATGGAAAAATCTAAGCCACCATGTGAAACCAGCTTCCAGAAGAAGAGGATCTCATTGAAGAAAGCAGAGAAGTGCAGTCAGAAGAACCAGCCTCAGCCCTGAGAATAATTTTGCCTGTCAGAGGCAGATGACAGCCATACAATGCTGCTCAGAGCAGCATCAGAGTCATAGTCAACACTTTGAGCAGACAAGACCAATGCAAAGCTTGTTTCCTGTATTACTTCACATTATTAGAAATTATTATATACAATGAAATAAATGAACCAAGTCCAGTCAACAAATGTACATTTGTAATGTCTTGAATTTATGTAGTATTTCCCAAGATGCATAGTGTCTGCCGATATGCCACTTCTTCAAGACAGTGACCTATGAGATGTTAACAACTGAACCCAAGTGAGTCACCTGTGCCAGGACAACTCTTTCACAAGTATTATTCAAAAAGAGCATGTTCCTTCCTCCTCTCTATCCCATGACCCTGTAGGCTGGCAATTTGATTTAACCCATAATGATTTTTAAAAGCTGGCATCTTATCACTGTATTATACAGATGATCCTCTAACACAAAAACAAGGTATGGTTTTAAAATTTATCTAAAAAGATTCACAAGCTAGGTTCCACATTGAGCTGCCTCTGTGCTGTGTGTTTCTGCTGATGTCACAACCCAGAGAAAGGACACAAAGAGTAGGGCTGTAGTTTTCAGGTTCCCCAGCAACTCTTTCTGGCCTCTAGATATAAGCTTATCTCTTTTTATGGCTCCTGACTGTTATAGGGTAATAAAGCAAATATAATATGAACATCCCCAGAGTCACAATACTTAATTGATCCAAGAGTCCAATGAAGCAGGTTATTCTGATGTCTGCACAAGAAAACTGTAGTCACAGGATATGATGAGCTAATGTCTGTATTCCTTTCCCTCTGCCCACTGGTGCTGCTTGATCCACAGCTTGACTGTGACCTCCTTTCTCTTGAACTGAACTCTGAGCTAGACTGGGGAGGGGGATTTAGCTCAGACAATCTGGATGGGAGTGGAGAGACTCACTGTAAACATGCTATACCTGGGTGAAGATGAGAGCACATGGTGTTGGTACAAGAGGTCAGGTAGTCTAGGAGAACCTGCTTTTGTTCTTTTGCCCCATTGGTGCCTCTTTATTCTTCCCAGCAATAGAGAAGATGATGGCAATGAAGCCTAGCAATGCTTACTCTGCATAGGTTTTAGCTTCTCAGAAACTGGGCCAGCCAGAGGAGAAACAGAAGGCCCAGCAGCCTCCCTGGGGCTTTCCAAGGCCTTAGCTGCAGAGGAGTGCAGGCAGATCTATACACTGGGTTCCTGAGTGACACTGACACTGGTTGCCAAAATTAGGGCCTGTGGCCCCATGATAGGGAGGGCTTTAGATCATAAATGGATTAGATGGCAGTTATTAACAAGGGTGGAAACCCTGTAAATGAAGGGAAAGATGAGATTTGCATATGATAATACTCAGCTCTTCTGATTTCCATTTCAGCCAAATTTTCTTAGCAACTTCCTCCAGCATCCTCAATCCCCTCCCTCCAGGCCCAGAAGAGATGCCTTGCAGAGACCCAGGGCACACCCTTCCGCCCAGAAGGCTCTGCTTGTGCTGCTATCTCCTTTTAGCAACTCTCCACCTCCTCCCTCAGCCATCTCAGCTCTAGAAAGCTTTCCCATGGCATCAAGCTAATTCCTTTCTTCCTACCCAGCAAATACAGTGCCTGGCAGGGGAAACTACCAATGAAGGAAGGATAAGGTCTAGGGTTACATCCATGGACTGAAAACCCTCTTTTCTGGTAAGAATCACTGAAAGTAGATGAGTAAAGCAGTGAACTACAGAGGAGGGAAAGTAGTCCTAGCATTTAACCCTTTGTCCATCCAATCCCACTCAGGCTTCAGTACCCTATAAAAGCAGGATTCCCGTAGTGGGCTGAGCAATGTCCCTTTTCTGAAACAAGCTAGTGATTCTTCACTAGTTTGGAATAGCTGGATGATCTGATAAAGTCTGGAAGGCGGTAGCTCTCTGGCACCAGGCCTGAGAGTCACCTGAATGTCTAAGAGGGCAGCCCATGAAAACCTTAGGGTTGTTAGGGCTCTGCTCTCAGAATAAAAGGACCTCCCTCCTCAACTAAATGGCTTCAAGTAAGTTACCGGGTTTGATGGGGTTGTCTAAAAATGAAACACTGCCTCACTTAGCAGTTCTGAACAGGCCACAGAGCAGGGAAGAAGTCTGAGACACCACTCTCCAGCCTCCATCTGTTTCTGTATCTATTTCTCTCTGGAAGCCATAATACCCTCCCATGACAGGTCACTCCTCTGGTAAGGCAGGGACCAGAGTGGTAGAGGCAATGTCACTCCTTGGTAAGTTAGAATGCCTGCTTGCCTATATGCTGAGAACAGGGCCCTGCCATGGGCCTGAATGGCTTCAGTGTCTTCGTCTGTAAAGAGAAGCTAGGGAAAACTGGTCAGAATGCACACACATGCACAGCCAGAGGCAACAACAGCATGCAAGAGAGGTACGGTAATCTGGAAAAGTCATATTCTGTCTAGATATAAAATTAACACATAGAAAACCCAACCCATGAAAGCCAAACAGTACAAATAAAGGTTAAACACTTTTCATGGGCCACTGGTTAAAAGCAAAGAAGAAAAAGACTACTTATACTTTAGTCTACGGATGATGCAATGGTTTTTAGAATCCTAAATACCCTGGGTCCAGAACAGAAATCCCTAAAATATGGGAAGAATATGGGTTAGAGGAGAAAATACTTGCCCTGAGAACCTCACCCTGCTGGCCCAGCCTGTGCTGTTCGGTGTGCTCACATGCAGAATGTGGGAAGGTTCCAGCCAGGCAATAGCTTCTCCCTCCTGACCCAGCAGTGAGTGCTGAGTCACAGCTATGTGCATGATGAGAACTCCAGCCAGGGTGGGGGAAGGGTGCCAGAAGCCTGCCATCCATTTCCTTGCCTGCCTCTGAACACTGATTTAGGAGTTCCCACCAGTTAGAAGAACTCATCTTTGGGAGAGAAGGCTAGGGAAGGTCTTTTTTGAAAGAAAAAGGAACATCTTACCTCCAAAAAAGACCACCTGCATATGTGCACTGAACAGGGTGCCTGGCTTCTTGTCACTCTCAGCAGCAGCCCAGGCCCAGCATCCAGGACATTTTGTCTTTAGCTGTCAGAGTAGGTAGAGCATGTTGCCAGAAAGCTGTAGCTAGTGAATCAGAGGAAAGGGTGATAAAATAAGGAGTGTATGTTGAGGATCCATCACCAAAGGGGAATTTGGAGCTTGTTAGCCTAAAATCAGTGACCACTGACTCCCAAAGTGGGCACAACATCCTTGAGATTCAGCAAGTCCCTCAAGTACCTGCTTGGGTAACTAAGGGAAAAATTAAAGGCTTCAGAAGCCCATGGAAGCCAGCACTGTTTCTCTTGGCTCCACTGAATCAGAGATAAGGACACTTGTGTTCTTGGGCAACGACATTCCTAAAATGGAGGTTTTCTGCCCCCTCCTTAATGCTACTACTGAACAAGTCTCGGGTCTCAAAAGGTCCCAAACTCAGTAAAATTCTGTACAGAGCACTAAGGTCCTGGCACGTATTTGGGCAAGAAAGGGTATGGTACCACGCTGCCTTCTGGGATGAAATACACATGGTGAAGAAGGAGAGAAGGAGGTACAGAGTAAAGGCCAGAGTGCAATGTACCTTGGCTGTGGCAGAACACTTTGTTCTCAAAGGCAAAAGAAACACAGCCCAGACCACTTTCATGGAAGCTGAAGCTTGCCACAAGAGGAAAGATAAGCTTTCCTGTAGTCTCCCAATGCCTACTAAAGTTCATGACCCTAGATCCAAACAGCCCACTCCATTAACATTCTCAAATAGTCTATAAGGTTCAGATTCAGTAAGGAGATACTAGCTTAATCAGGTCAGGACAGAGATACCCAAGTCCAACTTCCCTACCTCTCATTTAGCCACAACTGGTCTATTCCTCCTACTACTGCTAAGAAATAAGGTTCCTTGTTTCTTCAGATAAGAGACAGGCATAACACCAGACTGGGTTCTCAGGAGTTCTCAGCAACAAAGTTCTATGCAACAAGCCTTGCTTCTCCTGTAGAGAGCAAAACCACTCATAGCAGAGATCATATCAATTTGACCTCCTCCTCAGCACAGCCCTAAGGAAGTCAGGGTGGACCCACTGAACCTGTATACATACCCAGTAGTATATAGACTGGCCACATTGTGATGTGTATGTGGCTGCACTGCCTCAGGTCAGAGAAGGAGGCTGGGCTTAACAGAGATAGGTCTGAGCCTGTAGGCAGCAAAAGCCTCAAACCCTATTTCATCTTTGGCAAGCCCAGCTAGTAGTAGCACCTGCACTGGTATTCTAACTCTTTTTTGTTATCATGACATCTGTCTACTAGCCTCAAGAACAATGAGAAGGAGGAGGTGGAAGGTTAAGGGGGTAGGAGGGAGAAAATGGAAAAGGAAGGGGAGGAGAGAGGAGGCTGAGGAGGAAGTAGCACAGTTTAGTCCATTCCCATCAAATCAGAGGGAGAAAACACACAACTTCCCTTTTATAAGCCTGTCTCTGACCTCCTTCATTTGGATTCCTTCTCCTCTGGACTAGGGATAGCTTTGCACTGGGCAGGGCAGGCACCCAGGTACCCAACCAATTAGGCTCTCACAGGCTCTATACAAGCCTGGCATGTTCCCTGGGGACATTACCCAGCATGCCCTTTCCCTTGTTGGGAGGCTACACCTCCTTGTTTTCAAAGTTTTATAACTGTATTGTTTGTTGTGCAGCAGATTAAATTCTTTGGTGGCTGAGGAAGCAGCAAAGGTGGGGGAAGGGTAAAGGAGAGAAAGGAGGGGCAAAAAGGAGAGAAAATACAAGTAACTTCTGTTAGGCTCAAAAGATTAAATGCATTCCTTTCAAACACAAAGTTCACCTGTTTTGGAGAGCAGCCATGGCCAGAGGCAGTGTCCCCTCCTTCTCTGTGCCAACTCACCTTGGCCTTTTTTACCTAGCAGAGTGACATTCAAGGTCTTAGACATTCAAGGATTTGCGCTGAAAATTAGTTACATACTATGGGGAAAACTGTTCTCTGCTGAGGCCAATAGGAAGCTAAACCTGGAGACAGAAGGGTCCTTGCAGTGGGCAGTCCATTTTCATTCCAAATCAAAGTCACTCCATTCACTGATACCAGAAGAATTGTACTTCAAGAATGTAGCAATGTAACTGCAAAGGCAAATATAGTCAGCTTTCTATATCCCCAGGTTCTGCATTCCTGCACTCCAGTCATTGTCCATGAACATGTATATATATAATATGAACTACATCTTTACCTTATATACTCAGACTTTTGTTTTTTGCCACTATCCTCTAAAGAATCCTTAAAACAATAATTTGACAGCATTTTCTTTGAATTATGAATTAGAAGAAATACGGCCATGTTTTAAAGAGTTCATAAAAGGGTGTGTGTAAATTAAGTGAAAATAATTTCATTTCACAGAGGGGCTTCAGCATTTGTAGATTGAATCCTCCATAGATAAATGACTGTATTCAGAAATGGCTAAGGAGTGCAAGAGAGTAGGAAATAGAAAAAGAAGGAGAAAGAAAGTCAATAGTAAGTGTGAACTTAAGATACAACTCACTTAACCATCCCCAGTTTGTAGACATGTCCGGTCTTCTGATACTAAATATACAGCTGGCAACAATGCAAAAAGACACAGGATTTTCCATACTTAATACAACTTCCATTGAGCCATTAACTAATTATTTCACACTCTGGAGTTCTTCTAAGTAGTCCATTTATTTGAATATACACCTAAGCATTTAGCACCATAGACAATGCCTTGACTGTCAGAGCTGTGGGTTTACTCTGAAACTCTTCTTAAAAATCTCATCTGATCTTGCTTTCTCTACCATCCACAATCCTTGTCAAGAGTCCCCTTTACTGGGAGGAACAGCCCAGGATAGGAGTAGTAATGATACAAATTCAGGAATAGAACAGATCTTCCCTGGAAGATATGAGAGACAGCATATACTTTTTCTACTTCTTGTATGAGAATTAAGAATAATTCCTAAGCTCAGTGGCAGAAATTCTCTCTGCAAGGTAAATGGGCTATAGTCCCAGGTTCTATGCCTTCATTGTCTGTCCAGTCTCCCACCTTAAGGATGCCACAAAGGTAGCTGAGGTTGATATAAGGTAGAACCAAGGAGCCACTTTATATCCTAGTAACTTGGACACACATAGTTTCAAAGTATCATAGCCTCAGAACTAGGCAGACCTGACAAGAGCAGCTAATGTCTCCTCAGGAGGTTTTATCTTCCCTTGGGAACTCAGCAAAGTTACAAACAGGCTTTTCATGATATCTACATGAATTTCCCTCACAACTTTGGGTTGGATCCACCCTCTTTTGCATTTTCCAGGTGAATAGAAAGTACCAGCTCTAATACAGTATAAAGTAACAGAAGGCTGCTAAATGTATCCTCTATCAAAACTGCTCCCATGTACCTTCTCATTAACAAATATAGATTTGTTCAGTCAGGGAACATAGAGAGACAGATACATAAACAGACACAGATGTTTGCTGACCCCATCCAACCTCAACTGTCCTGAAGGGAACACTCTCAGAGAAAGTCTAACCCTTAATGCCTAAGTCCATGATAAGTGAAGGCAAGCACTTCTCTTGCTCTCTATCAGAGCTCTGGGTCTATTAAAATAAAGGTCACTTAGAGGCTGAATAGCCAAGAGGTGATCACTTAGCCTCAGTACCCTTAAAAGAATGAGGACTGCTTTCAGGACTCAAAGAAGCCTAGAGCCCATCACTCCTATCACCTGATTTTCATATACATGGGAAGCCCATTCTCCTACACTGATCATGAGGCAGGGACTCTGAGCAGATGACCATATTTCTAGCATCTAACTATGCAATGCATTAGCCAGTGTTTCCAGTGGGTGATAAATATCAGCCAGCAAACAGGTAACACAAACATGATACACTTGCTGAGAAAGCTCCAGGCATCCCTCACAAATAGGATAGGAAAACCTCAAAGATACCACAGTGAGACGTCCTCTCTCAATCAGCAACATTGACACACAGCAGAAATATGCCTGAATTCACAGGGAAAACTCTATGAAGGTATCAAAATGGCTTAACAAGAAATCTCTCAACAGGCGGTGGTGGCACACGCCTTTAATCCCAGCACTTAGGAGGCAGAGGCAGTCGGATTTCTGAGTTCGAGGCCAGCCTGGTCTACAGAGTGAGTTCCAGGACAGCCAAGGCTACACAGAGAAACCCTGTCTTAGAAAAAAAAAAAGAAGG
>JADRCH010007085.1:0-86348 GCA_019843965.1 Rhynchomys soricoides
TACTGTTCCCGAAGAGGTGGTCCCCCTCTAAGAGCAGACCATCAAGTACTCAAGTGATATACCATTTTTCCCCCATTTTAAGTGGTCAGTGAAAGACTAGAGCTTGTGATTGGGCAGTGGAGTGTAAAGGAGGGATTTGGAGGCTCCAGAGAGGCTGGCAGGTAGAGAGATGTGGGAGAGAGGAAGAAGACAGAGTAGGAGGAAGCCCCCATAGACCAGAAACACATGGTCAGCAGAAACCACAAGTAACTAGGGCCGGTCCAGCAGTGGAATAAGTTAGTGTAGTCCTAGATCTGCCCAGTGTAGGCATATGGCTTATAACTAAAACATCTGGTTTGTGTGTCTTTTGTATGGGCTTAGTCCGATTGTACAGGCCAGTAACAAACTGGCACACCTATGTCTGGCTTAGAACTGAACTAACCTGAGATAAAAGCCTATTCCCTCCTGAATATAAACAAGTAGGGCTGTGCTGTAAAGCTGCAGAGGGTGGAAATCAATTGTGGAGTGGGTCTAAGAGGTCTACAGAGAGATAACTGAGAGGCTCCCTCCCCACTGCATATATTCCAACAGGAGGCAGCACCCAACTTGGACAGAACGTGGACATAAGGTGATGCCAGTACCACAACACAGTCTGGGGTTCCCTGAGCCTGAGAGAAGGACCAGAATAAATGCTTGGGTAAAATGGGCTTCATTTATAGCACGCTTGTGTAGCAGGATTTCCATAGGCCCAAGTAGTTCCATTGTATGGAGCACAAGAATAAGTCCCATGCTAGCATCATTGCAGGATAAAAAGGCATCAGAAAATAGGATGTCAGGGACCTGCTGATGCTGTCTTTGTCTGTCTATAGCTCTGGAAAGCGCCTGACCAGCTCTGGCTGTGGTAGACCTGAGCAGCTCCTGCCCCATGGAGGATCTTTGAGTCTGCACATGCATCTTACATGTCCCAAACAACAGAGAGTCAAATATCAACTACTTTGGCCTCACTGTCTCCTGCACTGAGAGATGAGGCTTCTGTAAACAGTGGAACCTGGTCTCTAAGCCTACCACTGGACTGGTATGGGACCTACAGGCTAGTTCAACTGACCATGCCCTCTTCTCTGCCTTTCAGTTCTTCATTTTAACAAAAGCAAATTTCACAGTCCACACCCTAACCACAAATATTTCATGATGAAAGGGGGCTGTCAAGTTCTCTGCCATTAAATTCACAGTTTGTGTTAATGATTCCGACTACTGAAGTGGTGCCTTTGGAAACTTAGCTAGACAATCCTGTAAAAATAACTCAAAATAGGATTCTATTTGTCTTCTAACTTGCCAATTAGATGCTGAATTTCACGGACTGTTTAAATAAATAAATAAAAAAAAAAAACACTTCCAGGTGGTTGTGCCTTATCTGGGAGTCTGATGAAACAAACTGCTCATTACAGTTATTTTAATCCTACAAAACTCTGGGGCATCCTCCAGGCAGTTGTACAAGGCATTTTACTTTACTAAACTAAACTACTTTACTAAACTAAAAGTTATTGTTAACTGTGTCTCTTACTGTTCCCCACAGGGCTGTACAGTTAGTAACTCCTGAATTTTGTTCAGGATCTTTGCCATCTGATAAGTTTTATTGCAGCCCCTTGCATGGACCCTGTCATCTTTGTATCCAGCTATTGTTCTTGTTGGACCCAGCATCTGAGGATCTGAAAGAATGTGATAGACTAAGTTCTAATAGAGTACATATCCTTACTTTAGTTTCAGTATACTTTTGTAATAGAATGTAACAAAGAAAGCAATGATCCAAGGACAGATCTTTGAGTAGAGAAAAATATGTAATAAAAATATGTAAATAAACACCATTAAGCTCATACTGAATATTAGCAGGGCAACTCTTACCCAGAACTCTGTCAGGACAGACCAATTTCAACACAACTGCCTGGCATGTACTATAGATTATATTTGGGAAAGCATGAAAGTGAGGCAGAAGGCCATGTCCAGATTCAGGTACACTGGCCAGACTGGAACTCAAAGCTGTGGTCTGACATCCAACAAGAATTAACATGCCTTATGAACTGAATGAAAATGTTTGCCACAGGAGGCACAAAATCACATCCACAAACAATGAAGGGGACACAATGGTCTTGAGGAAAGGTCCTCTGCCTTTTATCTGTAGGATTTCTCACAGTTCCCAAGGCATTGCTCATAGTAGGTCATTCTTTTGACCCTATTTGAACAGACCCTACTCTGATACACCCTAACTGCTGCCCTTTCTACACCTTCCCGTTTGTCACCTCAAAAAGAAATCTACATGCTAAACCCCTAAAGGCAGTTTGGGGAACCTCTGAACCCTGGATCCAACTCTTCTCGTTTTGCCACACTGTTTTCAGATCTCAGAGGTAAAACAAGTAAGCTAAACCTTTTAACTTCTCTGCCTCATCAGCTCTCAAAAACCTTAGAGAAATTTCAAGTCAGCTTAAACATCCTTCAGAATCAAGTTGATTCTTTGGCTTTTGCAGGATCTACCCCAAGACAAGATCTGACTACTGCTAAAGAGATCTGTGCCCTCCTCCTCCAACAATGCTGCTTCTGCTCCAACAAACCCTTAACTGGTTTGAAACACACAAGGACCAGACAAAAATTCAACCACAAGCCTCCTTTTATGCATAGACCATTAGTTCCCTCCCACTCGTGCTCTTCCCCTGGATCATTCCTTTCCTCCTTATCATCTGCTTTCTCACATTTTAACACAGTCTTTTTCGTACTGAAATTCCCCTCATAACCAAAGAAAGACTCCATGTAAGCCCTCCCAGTGGATCTCACCACCCCAATGGGTCAATGGATCACCACCCACACAATAGCAATTGAGCTCTTAACAGTTACAAGACAGCCACATGATCAGTCATACTAAGAAAGACCTGACCTTGGTACAGCAAAGCAGAGGTACTCTACAAAGCCAAGTAGATTGCCTGGCTGCAGTGTTCCACCCAAATCACAGAGGACTAGACTTAATGATTACCAAAAAAGGGAGGCATCTGTGCTGTCCTAGTGAATGAATGCTGGTTTTATGCAACCCAAGTACCTGAGAAAGCTAAACAACCATTAAAAAGAATTTAAAACAGAAAAGGGATAGATATTACTTTCCAGAAGAACACCTGACTGCTTAGGGAGTGCTTCAATTCCTTGGCAGGCTCTATCATTACGGTTTGTGCTAACTTCTCTCTTTGTTTCCTGCCTTTTCAGCTGTCTCACCAAGTTTTTCCAACATAAACTACAAGTTTTCACTGTTCAGAGGGTCACAGAATTTCTTATGCCCAAACCTCCCAGGCCCTGCCCCTATCCCACCTGGAAGGGACCTCAGCATGCTCTTTCCACCATTCAGAACACCCCTATCTCCCTACCCCCTCTAGATGGATGGTGCCCCACCCCTACTTCCCACCTGGCCCTCCCCACCCTTTCATGAAACTATGGTCCCTCTCCCTTCTTTTTCCTCTTCCGGAATTGGGCTATGTTAGATAATAACAGCCTCATGCCATGAGGGATTGAGTAAGGCTGTAAGGGGCAATACCACCCCACCCCCCAGCCATAAAGAATGGCTTAGGGCCAGCCTGCCTGGTCATTTCAGTACACCTGCAGAAACAATATGCCTGGGCATCAAAAGCAACCTACTCTGCTTCCACTCAAACCACAAAAAACAAACAACCCTTGTAAGTTCCTGGTAGCTACCCAAGTATGTATGTATGTATATATGTATGTATGTATAAAAATATTTGTCCCTCAGCCCCACTAAGTACACTCAACCTTCATCCCAACCTTCATCTCAGTGGTGAGTGGAGGCCACTCACCATTGCAAAAAAGCAGTCTTAGCCTGTCAAGGTGGAGTGACTCTGCCTCTCTGCCTATCTTTTCTTACACTCTGGATGGTACAGCAAGCACTCTTAAATGTAGAGCCATCTCTGAGTCCCATCTCTCCAGCTCTTCTCCCCTTTAAGCCATCAAAATACAAGTGCATATGGTAAAAAATGCTGTACTCTATTCCATGTGCACTTCCATATCTCTTGGGAATAAAACAGTAATAAATTCCAGAAATTGATGAAAATGAAGCTCTTCTCAGCACTCAGTTCTGCAGAAAGGGATAGTATGTACACAGTGTCATGGAGAACAGGGGCAAATGATCTCTGGAACATTGATTTAGTGGTAAGTCAGTGGGTTTTACAATACTTCCATGGGGAGAAATGCCTGTCTTTGCCTGTATGGTGGAACTAGCATACCAACCAAACTCCACATCTCATTGGCCTGAAACAGAAGTCTCATCCAATGAACAATCTAGGGCTAGAGGTTGCCCTCTCCCTTTGCTGATGATGGGCTTACTTTTGTAAAACTGTGTAACTCTTAAGAGTACTGAGCCCAACATGTGCCAGACACCAGCTAGGAGAGAGAAGAAGAGGCCTAGCTTCTCCTATAAATCCAGTGAGGCCTAGGAGCACCAGGTTTTGAAAATGTTGAAATCTGTTTATTACATATCCCTTTGCCATATGATTTGTCTAGGAATAATGTTTGTAAAATGCCTAGTTGAAAGGAAAAATGTAAAAGATACAGGCCACAAAGCAAAACAGAGAAGTGTGCACAGCAAAATTATAAGGCTTCTGTGAAAGTATATAGTTTAAAAAAGGGAAAAGATGCAATTGAGGAATTCTGCACTTAGGACCTTAATCTTGTTATTAATATCTAGTTCCCTTTGAGTCATTCATTTTGGTTTTTATGTTCTGGGGTACATGCAGCCCAGAGCCTTCACATGCTGCCTAGCTGCATTCCCAGCCCTGCTTTTGACTTCAGCCTAAGGTCTCCAAATACACATGGTTTGTGTATTACTCAGAATTGCACTGCTGTACTATTCAGAGTAATGAAACAGTGCTGTGTGTGCCAGGGTCCAAAGTAGCACCCAGTTCCTTAACTGCCAGTTAGTATCATCTTTAGAGTTTTATCCAGCGGGTTATTATTCCAATTTGCATACATGCTGGACTGCTCCATGATGGCTTCTTCCTATGGAGTGTGGTTGTGGCAGCCATTTGCCTGGGGATACAATACATTTCCTCTCTCTCAAAGTTGTTGTTTTGTCTTTGTGAAATATAGAAAGTTGCCTGAAAGATCTAGAGTTAATCAGAAGGAAAAAAAAATTAGGAGTAGCCTGACTCAGTGGTTGCTGATGGCATTTAACTCACAACTGTGCCAGCTAGGCCTGAGCTTTGTAAACAGAAAGCTAATTTCATAGACAAGCCTCTTTTCTACCATGAAAGCCAGTAATCCCACTCGTTTTCTTAACTCCTGATACAGGAGTGCAAACTTCTCACCAAAATTCCTCTAATCAGCTCAGATACTCCTTTCTATAAGAGTTGCTTCTGATCATTTCCAGGGCCTTCTGGCCTTCTTTCTGGTCCCTTCTACCCAAGGACAACTATACATCTTCCCTGGTGACCCTGTGACCAAAATCTAAGAAACAGCTTGTCACTAAGTCTAGTAGAAGTCATCGTTCTATGATTATGCATGTTATCTTTCTTTCTCTTACTGTGGTCTTGAAGACTATTTTCATTCAGTTTCTAAGGCTGTAAAATATTTTGCTATTGAGGAGATGCTTGATCAGCTGGTGAATACACCTCTTATCTTCCCAGAGACTCCCAGAGATACCCTCTGAGCTTCCTTTGGGGGCTTGACATATTACTTTTAGTTTTCACAGGTTTCAGCAACACTTTTCTAATTTGGGACTCACAATTTCACAGGTTTTTATCTTTTATCTCTTTAAGCAACAATGTTTGTAATGTTGATAATGGGATAACTGCTAGTTTTACATGCTGTCCTGTTGTAGCCTTGTCATATTTACAACTGCTATCATGATGGTACCAGCTAAAAGTCTGTTGCTGGTTGGTGAACGTTGAAGCCTCCCAAGAGTAATCAAGTTCCATATTATATAGCCATTGTATCTTGATTTAAATTTCATTAGGAAGGAGCTAAAATAGTTGTGAGTCTGGTAACAAATTGGTAACTCGCATTTTCTACGATGACTAGTAGTACTTCTAATTTTGCTGTTGAAATAACACATTTCAACTCCCATAGTCCTTTTATTCCTGTAGACTAAGTGCACACACACACACTCCACCCCACCCCACAATATTGTTTATAAAAAATCTCTCATTCATACCACAGCATGTATTACATACCCACTCACCACCACCCCAATCTAAAGTAGTCAGGCAGTCCTTACTGTTGTTACAAGCATTTGTAATAAGCAGGACATCTCATCTCTTTTCTGTTTCTGCTGTTTTGTTTCGCTTTTTTGTTTATGAGGCAAAGTCTCAATATATACTGTAGGCTGATCTCAGACTCACTGTGTGACTCATATTGGCCACAACCAGTATGAGTTTTATGTGATCGTGAGGTGAACTTTAGAAAAGAAGCTGTGTCTACTGTACAGAGATTGGAATGTTACAGGTCCAGAGGCTAATTACCTTATCTCGGGCTAATTCTAGCCTACTGAAAAAAACCCATTTCTTGCCTATCTCTGTGCCCAGACCTCAAGGAGTCTTCAGGGAGCCTGTGAATTAAAACTTGATAACTGTTATTTGGCCTGAACAGAAGAGAAAACTAGGTTTGGATTCCTAGCTTGACAATGAATCAATAGGTGATCATGGGCCTCCAGGTTAACAGGAGAGGTACTTAAACTTGGACACCAACTATGTATGTTGTGTAACTTCTGCACTTTATAAATAAAATGTAAACCCATATAATTTCACACTACTTATCAAGGACCTGTTAGTTTGAATTGGAGCCAGGGTCTTGCTATATATTCCAGGCTAGTCTTGGGCTTTCCTCCCCTCCACTGCCTCCCAAAGTGACCAGATAACGCTGTGTGCACCACTTGAATCTAACTAGCTCTTATTGTTAAAATTTAGTCAGAGGCTCAAAATCTATAACTAGCTTTTGATATATGGCTATATAGCACAGATTTGCTTTTTAAAAATCATTTGTTTGATCTCAACCATTTCAGTTCAAAAGACTGGAGAACAGCTGTTTGCATCTGTGAGTTTGGTGTTTTATAGCTTGTTTGCTTTTTGGCTTTGTGTGTTTTGTTTCTGTATGCAAGTACAGGACACACTTTGGGGACCTGTCACATGCTGCCAGTGTTATAATCATAAACCTAAGTTTATTTATTCCTCGTTAGCTGGCAAGGACAAACACCCCAGGGCAGTTGTTGGAGAAAGAAAAAGTCATATTTAAAAGACAAACAAGACAAAGAGACAGAAACTATTGCCAACATCAAATGTTCTTTGTTGTATGGGGGTGGGGGGATGGAGCTTTTAGAAACCTTTAGTCAAGTTTGTTTGTGCCCAGCTCTGTGTGGGTGGGTCATGTGACTTCAGTGCCAGCATAGGCCAGCAAAGAGTGTTGAGATCCCTGGAGCTGGAGTTACTACAGGCAGTTAGTTGTATGTCAAGCTCCTGTGTCAGAACACCAAGCACTTTTAACCACCAAGCCATCTCTCAAGTTCCTGGGTCATAGTGTTAACCTGTTAGGTGGTTTTTCTCAGGGTCACCAGTTGCAGCAAAGCTAGTGGAAAACTTGTAATTTATATTGGAATTTCTAGACCACACCCCTCCTTCCAAGGCTCAGAGATCCATTGTGGAAGGGTAGGGGTGAAACAGAAAGAATATGAGAGCCAGACGATGTGGATGGCTGCAAGTCAACCGTATCAGCAGGGCAGCTGAGCATATGAACTCACAGAGGTTCTGACATCATGCATAAGACTATGGCAATAGTTACAAGCACATATGCAATATCTGAAGCCACACAAAATTCCAATGTCTTAGTTACCCTTGTATTGTCATGAAGTTCCCCATGACCAAGGTAACTCAAGAAGAGAGGGTTTATTGGGGGGCTTACAGTTCCATAGCGTCCCTTGACCATGATGGTGTGGAACATGGCAGGCAGGCAGGCAGCTTCTTCCTGCCCAGAACCCTCAACTTCTGTCTGTCTGTATCCCAGGACTTCCAAGTATCAGCATCTACAGTGTCTGAACCTGCAGACAGGACAGCACAGCTTGTTTTGGTTCAAAATCCACACTCTTTGACTATCAGGGTCCACCCTGTCTGTTTCTCCAAATGCCATATATCTGACATTCTAGTTCCCAGAGCTTTTTGAGTATCCAAAAGCCACAATATGGAGTGATGGGGTATAGAGCCTACATCAAACATCCATCTACAGCCCACAGCATCAAGTGTCCCCATCTGTGACAGTGTCAGAGTGTCCACAGGCCACAGGATCCTCACAGCTTAGCGTATATAACATCTTTCTTTCCAGGCCAGAGACATTTAGCTATATTATAGCTATGAGCTATATATAGCTCATAACTCTTTGATGTTCATGCTCAATAATCACCACATGTCCAGCAAGTCTAGATAGCATCCGTCTATTGAGAACACTCAACTTTCAACTGTCCTTAGTGAGCAGCTTTCACTTGACTGGAGCCCACATCATCGGATGGTCAGGGATTAGAACATTTCAACACAAGCCACACTTTTAGACATCCAGTACGTAAGCACCTACCTGTCCAATCCCATTGTTTACAACTTGCAGAAGCCAACTCTTCCAGATCAGAGCCCCAGTTCCAAACTACCAAGGACCAACAATCATTGACAACTTCAACCTTTAAAGCCAGAGCACAAACTGTCCCACATTTCAGAAACCACATTTATTTGCTTTTTCAGAGGCTATAGCATTAAACCATGCCAAATCTACACCCTTGTCCTTTCCAAGGTCCATGACTATCATTATCCAGAGGCACATCATCTTCAAATACCAAACCTGTAAGTTTCAAAAGACCATACATAACACACAAAATTTGACCGCAGAGCATTTTTAACAACTGTCCAGAGCCAAATGTAGCTGACAGTATCTGGCTGCCAAAAAATTTTTATACATAGAGAGCTGTTCAGAACAAACAAAACCTAACTGTTCAGCACCACATACAAAACTGCTTATAAAACTCCTGCCGTCCAGTGCAGACAGCTGCCAATTGTCCAACCACCACAGTATCCAAAGTCTCACTGTAGAAAGACTAGAGCTTCAGACAATCCAAAGTTCATATCACCCATGTAAAAGTCCACACAATTGACTATTAAGAGTTCACACTATATCCCCAAACCCACACAGTCAGAGGAGAATGGGGGAATGGGGGAGGGGCGATTGGGGAAGTGGGTGACCTGGAGAAGGGCAGTGATGTAAAGTGAATAAATAAAAAGTAAATTAAAGAAAAAAGTTCACACCCGTGTCTAGCCATGCAGAGGAGCCAGGTGTAGAGTTTCTAGTGCCCACAACTTTAGACTGCACTGTCCCTATAATGCCCAGTGCTCACAGCTTTTGACTGTCTAAGATGTGGATTCAAACTTTCCAGACATGACAGCAAATGACTGAACAGAGCCCACAGGGTCTGTCAGTTTTAAATCCACTACTATTAACTGTCTTAGTTCACAATTTCCACCTCTTATAAGTACAATGCTTCATCTTCCAGTCTCTCAGCATGTCAGTGTTAAGAGACCACAGCATTTGACTGCCCATAGCACATAGCTTCCAACTATACTGACCCCCTCACTCTCCTACTATGCAAGGTCAACTGCTTCTTCCTTTACAGACAGCCTGTGTGACTTTAGGTCCCAGAATATCTGACTGTCCACTATCCACAGGTTCTAGCGTCCAGGAACATGCATCTTCAATGGTTCAGCATGAGCAATGATTTCTGACAGTGTACTACTCACAGCCTTTAACAATCTATAGTTAATATATGCACCCAGTCTGCTGTCCAAGTTTTCAGAACCCAAGAATCTGACTGCCCACAGCCCAAATCTTACAATTGTCTGTAATTGATACCTTCTGATAGCCAAGAGCACAAAGTGAATGAATGATGTCTATTCCTCCCAGCTTCCAAATGTCACACATCATCTCATGGTCAGAACCAACCCGGTCTGATTGCCCACAAGCTACAGTTTAGGACTTTGCTGGCATAAGGAGCAATCATTGTCCAGATTTCTCAATGACTGACAACCCCATGTTTTTAATTCTGCATAGTCCAGATCTGATAGTAACTAATCTTTCTGAGCTTCCTGAACAGTTGGGCAACATTCTACCCTGCAGGGAAGCAGAAAGATAAAACAATTTAATTCCAGCCTGCAGGGAAGCTCCATAAGCAGAGAGATAAAACAACTCAAAATACTCCAACAAGTACCTGAAACTGACTAGATTCAGTAGGCCCCTCCTCCCAGTGCAAAGAAGGTAAGACTCAAAGAAAACTCTTGAGATAAGACCAGCAGCCCAGAAGAAGCAAAACAAAGCTGAGCCAGCTGGAAGAGGTTTAGACTACCAGAGTCACTTGAAAAAGACATTCTCTAAACTGTAGGCTGTGCAGAATGTTCTGTGTTCTCAGGTTTGTGAGTTATCACACACACTGGAGGTGGGCTTGGATGGCAGCTGACTTTGGGTCATTTCTGCTCCTGTAAATAACCCCAATAAAATTCATTGCTTCACCAAGTTGGACTCTCGTGGTATTTGTACTTTTGTCTGTCATGAGCTCTGTCCCGACCTGCAGGACTTAGTTATTTGTGAGGATCAAGGAGGACTAAGCCTGAAAAGAAAAACGGGTGACAGAGAGAAGGGAGGCTAGGCAAAGTTCCATCTAGGTCTCACTTTATTTTTTACACACGTTTGCTTTTAAAGAAAAAGGAATGTAGAGGAGAGGGGAAAGGAGGCTTATAGCCCCCTGGCTGTCATGGTTTAACTATTTTAACAAGCCAGACCATCCAGTGTCAAACTGTTTTATGATGGTCTATTTCCAGGAGGTGGGAAGGACAGTTTAGATTTGAGGAAACACAACTAGTTCTCAGAAGGTCACTAGGGTCAGATTCCCAGGAACGGTGTGAAGATCCTGGCTCCAGGCATCTCCAGCTTATCTTGTGCAAACACAACTGGTTCTCAGAAAGTCTCAGATCCCCAAGGACAGTGTGGAGGCTCAGGCAAATTCCAAGAAGGGTGTTAGATTCTCAAGGGCAGTGTGGAGGCCCAGGCAGATTCCAAGGGAGGGTGTTAGGGCCTGGCTCCTAACATATCACCCTTTCTTTTACAATGAATGAGGAGCAGCTAAGAAGGGTCGGTGGAAGGCCTGTCTTAGGCTATGCAGTGTGCACCCATGTCTCATGCCCGATTTTTATTAGGGCAGGGGCTCTGTCTTAGGCTATATGGATGGCCCCTATTTCCAGCATCGACCTTTCATAGTCTCGATGTGCACCCGGATAATGGATCCATAATAACTCCCATCATTGAGCTACCCTGCAGCCATTAAAGGCGTGCGTTGAGAATCATGGCACTGCAATACATTCCCGTCATTGGCCTTTCCACAGCTTATGGCCCAAAAGCCACTCCTGTTGACTGAGGGCTGTCAGGAGCCATAAGGCTGTTTAGGAAAGCCTCCATAGCCTGCGATACCAAGGAATCTCTGCCTCTGCCGCTAGGGCTGAAAACTGTAGACCGTCAGACAAAACATCAGAGGGAGGGTCCTCGGTGGATTCTTGGGTACTGAGTCGATGGTAATGAACAGCAGCCGGCTTCTGGAGGGCGGAATCAATCTGTGACTTAACAAAGTTGGTTAGTCTATTAAAAGCCCAAGGGCCAAATGTCAAAAGCAGTAAAAGGCCCATAAGGGGTCCCAGAATGCTGGGGAGTAATGTAGAAAGCCAGGGAGAAGTGGAAAACCAATTTTGATACCAAGCCTCAGCTTGTTCTCTCTCTTTCTATCTGTTAAGCTCTTTTTTATCTTTTCTATGCTGTCATCAACTAACCCTGTCTTGTCTGCATAAAAGCAGCATTCCTCTTTAAGGGCAGCACATAGACCACCCTCCTGTAAAAAGACGAGGTCTGGCCCTCTTTTGTTTTGTAATACTACCTCTGTTAGGGATGTTACAGATTCTTTAAGATACTTTAAGCCTTGTTGTAATCCACAGATATCATTATCAATGGCTATGGAAAGTTGATTATATTGTTGAGTAGAAGAAATCAAGGAGGCTATACCTGTTCCAGCTCCTCTGGCAGTTAGGCCCAAAAGGACAGCCAGTGTAATGGCTGTAATAGGCTCTCTTTTGGTATGGGTTGCACCCCACTCCCAAAATGTAAGTAGGTCTTCTGCATGGTGAAAGGTAATTTTTGGAATAAGAAGGACCAAAACACAGTAATCTCTGTGTGTCAGTAAAGAAGTTGAAACTACATAAGGAGTGAGTCTGGTGGGACAGATAAAATAAGAACTATCGGGTGCCTGAATGTACTGAAAGGTGGAGTTGACAGTAATTGTTTGATTACAAATGTTGCTCAACTGACGAGGGGGGAGCATATTAGGGGATAATAAACAGAGGCCCAATCCGGAGACCTGGGAAAGGGTTAATCCAAGGCGCTCAGTATTGCCCCACCTTAACTGACTGGGATCATTAGTAAAGAGAGGTTCACCAATAATAGCCACTCCCTCATAGAAGGGAGGTCGAGGGGAGCAGCAGACCCAACATTCTAAATAGTCTGTCTGATTGTTGTCTCTCAAGGCCTTAATGGAAGCGTTAACTAGATCGAGTATAATGTTGGATGACAATGGAGGTCCCACAGGGAGGGTTGGTTGGAAAAGGGAACTAGCAAAGGGTTTTAAGGTTGGCCTTATAATAACTGAGGGAGCCCCTATCTTAATTTTTGGGCTCGTCTGTCCAGGATGTAGGGCTGTGTTAGGTCCAATGGCTATTGTAGGGCCCTGTGTAAGTGTCTTAATGAGTTTAATTTTAAATGTGAGGCCCAAGTCACATCCTGGCATATAGAGTCTCAATCCCCATTCGTAGCCTCTGGAATTATCCCAGGAGGCCTTTTCCCCAGCGTTAGTGAAAGTGATGGAAAGGGGATTGCACCAGTTAAATATGCATTCATCATCCAGGGGGGCAGGTCCACCGGTAAGGCTGTATGGGGACGGGTTTATTCTCTTTACTGTAATATAATCCCATGAAGAGGAGGGTTTCCAGTAAGTATCTCCAGAGGTCTCGCAGCCCCAGGAGACACAGTAAAAATCAGGAGACAAACCGCACTTTGTGCCAAGTGAGCGGTCTCGATGTCCTCCAGGGCAGATATAGAGGGGGGCCATTTGTAGGAGGGTCCTTTTCGTCGGGGATCCACATCCTGGTTGCCATACTCGCTGTAAGACAAGATTGGGGGGCTTTCGTTGTGGTACAAAGAAGTCCTGGTAGTCCCAATAGTCATGAGCCCCAAGGGCCAGCACACATAGATCAACCTGTAAGGGGTCCCAAGGGATATTGGCAGAGAGCTGAGAGGTTGAATTAGCTACGTCTCCTGCCTCATTAAGAATTACCCGTGTAAAATTGAAAAGTTGATGTGGCGAGGGATTGTTCTTGCCGCTGGGGTACAGTAGGGCCTCGAAGAAGTTCCAAGGGAGCAGCATCATTGGAGACAGGGACATTTCTGGTCCTGCTTAGTCGCTGAAATTAAACACAATGAGAAGCCTTCTCAGGGGGGTCCCTGGGTGGGTTATAGAGTTTTATGAGGTGATCTGGAAGCCATCTGGCATTTTGTGTTTCTGAGTCATAAATGCAGGCGTGCCCCTTGCCCTAGATGAGGACTGGGTCTGGACCCTGCCACTTGTTAGATAAAGGGTCTCTCCACATAGCCTGTGCATAGTTATCAGCTGTGGACGGGTGCCAGAGGCGGTCTGCAGCAGATCTACCCGCAGAGTTGTATGTAAGAAAGTTTAGAACAAATAAAGCATGATTGAGAAGAGTCTTATAATTGCCTTTTCTGGGGTAGAGAGCTTCTCCCCCAGACTGTAATTTGAAAAGCATGTTTTTGAGTGTCTGGTGGGCTCGTTCAACAACGCCCTGTCTTTGAGGGTTATAAGGGATGCACATGATATGTTTAATGCCCATTGGAACACAGAATTGTTTAACGGTGGAGCTGGTATATCCTGGGCCATTATCTGTCTTAAGAATTTTAGGTATTGGGGTGGTTGCCAGGCTGGCAAGGACATGGTTGATAACATGTTTAGTAGCTTCTCCGGTCTGTAAGGATGCATAAAGGAAGCCACTGTAGGTGTCTATAGAGACATGAATATATTTAAGTTTTCCAAAGGCAGGATAATGTGTAACATCCATTTGCCACAATTCCCCAGGAATCAGCTCACGCGGGTTGACTCCAAGATGTGGCTCAGGCAAAAGCGTCAAACAACCTTTGCATTGGCGGACAATCTGTCTAGCCTGTTCATGGGTAATGGAGAATCTTAGCCTGAGAGTATGAGCATTGAGGTGATGCAAACTATGAGCCAGTCGTGCAGCCTCAAGAGGCTCAACAGGCCCATGATCTATACTCCCCAGGACAATCAGCTGGGTATTTCCCTCTGTTAAGGGGCCGGGCAGACCGGAGTGGGCACGAATGTGACCCACAAAGAAAGGGGCATCACGGGCGAGAATCAATCTTTGTAGTTCAGAGAATAAGGGAGAGGCATTTGTTGAGGGGCGAATATATGGGACTGTTTCAAGAAGAGGCACATAGGTGGCTACATAAGCACTATCAGTATACAAGCTGAAAGGCAGATCTTATAAAACCTCAAACACTTTTATAATGGCTGATAATTCAACAAGCTGTGCTGAGGAGAAGTCTGTCATAAAGCGAGAGACTGCTCCATCGATATTAAAAGCTGCCATACCCGAAGAAGACCCATCAGAAAAAACCAGTGCAGCCCCAGCGATGGGGGAGGTTTTGTCCTTTTAGGAAAAACAATTGGCATCTTTTGTAAAAACTGGACTAGCTTATCAGCAGGGTAATGATTATCTATGGTGCCCTGAAAAGAGGTGCAATTAATGGCCCAATCATCATCGGTCTGAATGAGCCACTGGACTTGGGAGGCATTATAGGGAATGACTATAATATCAGGGTCTTTGCTGAAGAGTTTAAGGGCAGCCTCCCAGCCAAGACGTAGCAGGTGGGCGACCAAGAGAGGGTAGGTGGGCAGCACTCGGGATGGGGATGCTGGTAAATGCACCCAAAATAAAGGCTTTACTTGCCAAAATAGGCCAGTAGGAGAAAAAGGGGTGGGAAAGATGAGGAGGCGAAGGGGCAATTCTGGAGAATAATAACCAACAGATTGATTGACTATGGCTTGTTCTACCCTGGCTAACGCCCTCTGGGCCTCTAGGGTCAATATCCGCAGGGATGATGGATCAGAATCTCCTCGCAATATATCAAATAAAGGTTTTAATTCACCTGTAGTTAGCTTTAAATAAGGGCGCAGCCAATTAATATCACCCAGTAGCCACTGAAAATCATTAAGTGTTAGCAGGGAATCACGCCTCAGTTGAATTTTTAGGGAAAGAATCTTATTGGGGAACAGTTCAAACCCCAAGAACAAATGAGGAGGGTGTACTTGTATTTTTTCAGGGGAAACTTGGAGCCCTCGATCTTGAAGGGCAGCAATAAGTTGTAATCCTGCCTGATGGAGCTGCTGCTCATTGGGCCCTGCCAGAAGAAAGTCATCCATGTAATGGACCACGTAAAGGTCAGGGAAGAGTGACCTGAAGGGGTCAATGGTTTGAGCTACATATTTTTGGCAAAGAGTAGGACTGTTGTCCATGCCTTGGGGTAGAACCCGCCACTGGAAGCGAGGGAAAGGTCCCACACAGTTGGTTATGGGAAGACTGAACACAAAACGTTTGCAATCTTCAGGGTGGAGGGGGATGGAAAAGAAACAGTTGTTTAAATCAATGACTAGTTTTAAGTATCCATCAGGAATGGTCACAGGGGAGGATAGACCAGGCTGTATGGCACCCATAGGGACCATGGTTTTATTGACTGCTCTGAGGTCCTGTAGCAGGCGCCATTTACCATTTCTTTTTTGGAAGACAAAAATAGGTGTGTTCCATGGTGAAGTAGAAGGCTCGATATTTCCCGCTGCCAGCTGTTCCTGCACTAACGCTATGGCTGCAGACAATTTTTTGGAAGGGAGGGACCGTTGGTCAAGCCAGACAGGAATGTCATCTTTCCAGGTGATCTTGTCTGCCTGGCGTGCAGGAGGAGCAATGGTCCTTATGAAAAATGGCTTTTGAACCCTAAGCCTGTGTGATCTTTTTTATGAGGGGGGGTCATGGGTGTAGGACTTCCCTGGTTTTGTTTGCCAAGCCCCTGTCCAGGGAGGTAACCCTGCACAAGCATCTGTTGGGCAATCACCTCACTGGGGCTGCACATAAGGACTTTAATCTGGGAGAGGATATCTCTGCCCCAGAGCTTGACAGGAAGGCCAGGAACCACAAACAGCCGGACCGTGCCCTTATTTCCCTCATTGTCTTCCCAAGTTAGAAGCTGGGAACTCTGTAAGGTATTTTTGGACTGCCCAATTCCTTGTAGATGGGTCATGGAGGCTTGTAAGGGCCAATGGCGGGGCCAAGAATCCTGTGACAGTACAGTGGAATCAGCCCCTGAATCTAAGATTCCTTCAAAAGTTTTTCCCTGAATTCTAAGGTTTAAGGTAGGGTGCTCCCTAGTGATAGTCTGAACCCAATACAAGTCCGAGGAGCCTGGTCAGGAAGGGCTGCGTTGTGTGCCCAGTGTTTGCCTTGCCGGCAGCGTGGGCAAAGGGTGAAAGGCTGTGAGGACCTGCCCAAGGCCAGAGGACACCTGCGGGAGCTCAACTGACTTTGGGACCCTGGGGCACTGACGGGCAAAGTGGCTCATCTGGCCACATCTAAAGCAACCCCTTTGAGTATTCTGAGCCTGGAGCGTGGCGCCACAAGGTGGACAGCCTGAGACATTTTCGAGGAGAAGGAATCTACATCGTGGCACAGGCAAATCATCTCATCGAGGGTCTTGTCTCTGGTTTTTCCACGTAAGGTGGCCCTGCAGGCTGAGTTTGCATTTTCATAAGCCAACTGTTTGATAATCTTATCATTGGAAGCCCCGTGGCCCAAGGTTCTCTCTGCAGCCTCTAGGAGGCGGCTCACAAATTCACTATAATCCTCTTGAGTTCCCTGAGTTATTTTAGTTAGAGGAGTAAGTGCTGAGCAGGCAGCCGGAAGAGCCCGCCAGGCACTGAGAACAGCGTTAGCTGTCTGGGCCAAGAGACCAAGGGGCAGACGCCTTTGTTGTGTCTCCATTGAATACTTTCCCTGGGCCACTGAGTTTGTCTATGGTCCATGTCCCAGAAGGCGACTGTGGGGATCTTAAAATCATGACTGCAACTGCCTGGCATCGGTCAATAAAATCCGCCTTCCAAGTTAGAAATTGACCACGGGTGAGAACCACTTGAACTACATGAATCCACTCTCCTGAGAGCAGCCGCCCCGAGACAAGGAGTCTACGACTGAGAGAGTAAAAGGGGAGTTTGGCCCATACGTTCTGACGGCAGTATTTAATTCCTTTAAATTTCTAAAACGTAGCTTGTGGAACTCGCCGTGCCTATTAGATGGTGCTGGAGGTTCGTGGAACTGGCTGTGTCCATTGGAAGGTGCTGGCCATTCGTCCTCTTTTCGCTTTCACTTTCTTGGGCTCCCTCCCCCTCACCATCCGGGTCGCTCAGCACGTCCTCAGAGGGATCAAAGGAGGTGGAAGGGTGTTTAGGTGCCCAGGAAGAACGGGTTACCACAGAGAAGGCCAAAGAAACACTATGGAACCCTTGAGTTCTTTTAGGGGGGTTGGAACTGAAATGGGTCTTATTTGCTGATCCAGAAATTGGGGTGAGAACAGTCTTATGAAGAGTGGATTATAGAGAACTGAGTTCGGCGGAGAGCTGGGCGAACTGCTTCTGTAACTTTAGGACTTCCTTTAGTTCACTTTGCTTTAGTTCGAGTTGCTTTTTGGACTCAAGGAGAGACGAGCTAGGGACAGACAATGCAGGCATATGCAGTTGCCGGAAAACACAAGGAGGAGGTCCGCAGGGCGGAGCCGAAGGCTGCAGCGGCCTGCCAGGGTTACGACATGTCGCAGTTTCGTCATCTAAAATCTCGGTCTCCACAGGACCCACGGGATTAACATTTAGCTCCCAGGCCACAATTGGGAATGTCAAGGCAGCTTTGGGGTGGGAAGGAGGGGGCTGACCCTGAGAAAGAGGGTGGTTTACTGTATTTCTTAATTGGTTTCGGCAGGGAAGACCTGTTTTTAGGTCGGAAAGTCCTGGAGAAAGTCCGCTGAACTGAGGAAGGTTTATCCTTGGGTAGGGTGGATAAGGAGGTCTCGGAGGGGGTGCCTCTAGGCTTAGGCTCCGAGGTGGGGATGTCTGAATTTGCAGACCTGGACATATCTATAACTACAGAGGGAGACTTAGAGGGGACTCGGGTGTCTGATTGTTTATCTGGGAGGGAGGCGGAGGGTTCTGCCTTAGAAAGAGGGCGGAGGCAGTACTCTGAAACAGACAGTAACGGCTGTTTATCTGGATCAGAAGATGCAACTTCTAATATATCTCTTATTAATCCCCAATATGTAAAGACTGTATCAGGAACTGCATCCGGCCCTTTGCGACTCAGTTTCTCATTAAGATCATGTCCCACCTTTTACCATTTTCCCCGGTGAATTTCTGGCCCATTTATTAGGAACCAGGGACAGGCTTTACCTATAAAAATAAAAAATTTAATTAAATCTTTCTTTTTAACTTTAACTCCTCTCTCTCTGAGTGATCCCTTTAAGTCTTTAATAAGACTGCTTCTTTAGTCAACTTTTGGCCCATTTTTATAAGACGGATGAAAATCACTTACCGAGGATGAAAAACTCTTTCACAGGGGTCCTCAACCTTTCTGGAGCTGCAGCAATGCCTCTTATGGGCAGAATCCACCTGGCAAAAATCCGTGCCTGGAGCCCCATGTTAGGGCGCCACTCTGTCCCGACTGCAGGACTTAGTTATTTGTGAGGATCGAGGAGGACTAAGCCTGAAAAGAAAAATGGGTGACAGAGAGAAGGGAGGCTAGGCAAAGTTCCGTCTAGGTCTCACTTTATTTTTTACACACATTTGCTTTTAAAGAAAAAGGAATGTAGAGGGAGGGGAAAGGGGGCTTATGGCCCCTCAGCTGTCATGGTTTAACAAGCCAGATCAACCGGTGTCAAACTGTTTTATGATGGTCTATTTCCAGGAGGTGGGGAGGACAGTTTAGATTTGAGGAAACACAACTAGTTCTCAGAAGGTCACTAGGGTCAGATTCCCAGGAATGGTGTGAAGATCCTGGCTCCAGGCATCACCAGTTTATCTTGTGCAAACACAACTGGTTCTCAGAAAGTCTCAGATTCCCAAGGACAGTGTGGAGGCTCAGGCTCCAAGGGAGGGTGTTAGGGCCTGGCTCCTAACAGAGCTCCCTACCTGGGGTGAGCAAACCTGCGTGTTGCATGTCCCCAGGAGAAGTCTTGTCACATATCAGGAACACAGGCAAGAGATAGCCCTTTGAAGCCAGCATAACTCACAGAGTATAGTCTATCAAAACCCTCGGCTTCTGGATGACTCTTATCCTCGAAATGTGCTTGTCTAGAGTCCACAAAATCTGACAAAGAAATGTCCACAGCACCTGTTTACCCAGTTCCCACAGCATTGAACAGAAACCCATAGAAGCTGACTGTGCTAGGCACACATTTTCTGACTATCAAGAAGTCATCTAGAGTTGAATGCTGTAGGCACTACATGCCAGGGTGCTAATCAGTCAGAAATGTGTGCCTAGCACACATCTGTTACTTAAAGAAATGTTCAACATCCTTAGTTACCAAGGAAATATAAATCAAGAGATTTCACTTTATAGCCATCAGAATGACTAAGATAAAAAACCTCAAGTGACAGCACATGCTGGTGAGAATGTGGAGAAAGAAGAACAATCCTCCACTGCTGGTGGAATTGTAAATTTGCACAACTACTCTGGAAATAAATCTGGTACTTTCCCAGAAAATTGGAAATAGTTCTAGCTGAAGGCCTAGCTATACCTCTCCTGGGCATATACCCAAAGAATGCCCCACCATATCACAAGGACACTGGTTCCACTATTATTCATAGCATTCTTATTTGTAATACCCAGAAGTTGGAAACAACCCAAACTTCCTTCAGCTGAGGAATGGATTCAGAAAATGTGGTACATTCTCACAATCAAATACTAGTCATCTATTAAAAATGAGAGCATTATGAAATTTGCAGGCAAAAAGATGAAACTAGAAAATATTCTGAGTGAGGAAACCCAGAACCAAAAGGACATGCATGTTACATACTCACTGATATGTGGGTATTGACCAAAAAGTTCAGAATACCCACAATACAACTCAGAGGAGCCCACAGCATACTACTTTTAAGAGCTCACAGATGAGTTTCATAGAGGATACAATGTCTAACTCTGCAGACTTCATAGCTTCAGGTTTCCTGGAGTCCACCTCATCTCCCTGCTCACAGACCATTGTGTCACACAGCTCATAACTTCAGACATTCTAGAGGTCAGAGTAAATTACTGTTAAGACTCCCTCCCAGTGTCTGACAATGCTTCCTATCCCACCTCCTACCCACCTGGTGCCTGCTAGAGCTTGAAGGAAAAGTTTAATCACTTAAATATTTTTCTTATTTTTTATTTTCTCATTCCTTAAATAAGAAAATTTCAAAACTGAGACTTAGTTACCAGCAGGCTCCCAGTTGACTAATAAACAAATCAAAGGAGGGTCCCCCAACTCTTTAACTCTGCCCCAACAAGCTCAATAGCCTCTACCAAGGGGCTTAAAATAAGTAAGAAAATTAGTAAGTAAAATTCCTGATCTTAAAAGACAAAACCTTTGGAAGGCCTTTATAGACTTTGTCAATCTTCTACATGAAGCTATAAAAAGACAGTAAAGAGAATGCTGTCACCTTATTTCCCCCATTGCCTTATGGAAATGGGAAATCTGTCTAGGCCTCAAGATTTTTGAGATGTAAAAGTCAGGCCTTGCCTTTCCCTAGACCCAAAAGGTTTCCCGCCATGATAGTTAAATTCACAAAGAGGTTTCAGTGAAAACACAAAAACAAACTATCACGCTGTTGCTGTTCCTGACTAAAAATTGCTTTTCATTCTTTCATTACTCAAGAAAAAGAAAAAAAAAAGACAGAGTCTTGCTCTTTCAATAACTAGTTAAGTAATGCTTCATAGCATTCAGAGAAAGAAAACCAGTAAATAGATCATGGGTTTAAAACCAAAAAGGTTTTTAATTTTTAAAAAAAAGTTTAGCCTTCAGACGCAGGGACTGAGGAAATGCCGGGAGGTAAGAGCCTGTCAGCCTGCAGGGAGTAAGATACCCGCCCACTTGTGCTGAGGAGCCAGCAACAGGAGGACTTCAGACGCAGGGTCTGAAGAACAGGTGGAAGAGAGAACTGGTCTCTCAGGAATATTGACATCTGAGCTTGAAGGAAAGGCAAGCCACAGTCAGAGAGAGTAAGACCAGCTAACTCCAGAGATAACCAGATGGCAAAAGGCAAGGGCAAGAACATGAGAAACAGAAACTAAGACTACTTGGTTTCATCAGAACCAAGCTCTCCTACCACAGCCAGCCCTGGATGCCCCAACACACCAGAAAAGGAAGACTCAGAGTTCAAATCACTTATCAAGAGGATGATAGAAGATTTTAGGAAGGAAATAAAAATCTCCCTTAAAGAAATACAAAAGAACACAGGTAAACAACTGGAAGCCCTTAAAGAGGGACCACAAAAATCCCTTGAAGAATTACAGGAAAAAACAATCAAATGGGCAGAGTTACAGGAAAACACAATCAAACAAATGAACACAACCATTCAGGAATTAAAAACAGAAATAGAAACCATAAAGAAATCACAAAGGGAGACAACCCTGGAGTTAGTGAACCTAGGAAAGAAATCAGGAGTCATAGATGCAAGCATCCCCAACAGAATACAAGAGATGGAAGAGAGAATCTTAGGTGCGGAAGATACCATAGAAAACATGGACACAACAGTCAAAGAAAACACAAAATGCAAAAAACTCCTAACTGAAAACATCCAAGATATCCAGGGTGCAATGAGAAGATAGAACCTGAGGATAATAGGTATAGAAGAGAGTGAAGACTCCCAACTTAAAATATCAGTAAATATCTTCAACAAAATTATAGAAGAAAACTTCCCTAACCTAAAGAAAGAGATGAACATAAATACACAAGAAACTTACAGAACGCCAAATAGACTGGAACAGAAAAGAAATTCCTCCCATCACTTTAGAGTCAAAACACCAAATACACAAAACAAGGAAAGAATATTAAAAGCTGTAGGGGAAAAAAGGGTAAGTAACATATAAAGGCAGACCTATCAGAATTACACCAGACTTCTCACCAGAGACTATGAAAGCTAGAAGATCCTGGGCAGATCTCATACAGACTCTAAAAGAACAGAAATGCCAGCCCAGACTGCTATACCCAGCAAAACTCTCAATAATCATAGATGGTGAAACAAAAATATTCTACGACAAATCCAAATTTGCACAGTATGTTTCCACAAACCCAGCCCTACAAAGAATAATACATGGGAAATGCCAATGCATAGAGGGAAACTACACTCAAGAAAAAGAAAGAAAGTAATCTTTCAACAAACTAAAAAGAAGATAGCCACACAAACAATATAAACAACATCAAAAATCACAGGAAATAACAATCACTATTCTTTAATATCTCTTAACACCAATGGTCTCAACTACACAATAAAAAGACATAGACTGACAGACTGGATCCATAAGCGGGACCCAGCATTTTGCTGCATCCAGGAAACGCACCTCCGGGTTAAAGACAAACACTACCTCAGAGTAAAGGGCTGGAAAACAATTTTCCAAGCAAATGGCCCCAAGAAACAGGCTGGAGTAGCCATTCTAATATCGGATAAATTTGACTTTCAACCAAAGGTCATCAAAAAGGATGAGAAAGGACATTTCTTACTCATCAAAGGAAAAATCTGCCAAAAAGAACTCTCAATTCTGAACATCTATGCCCCGAATGCAAGAGCTCCCATTTTCATAAAATAAACTCTACTAAAGCTCTAAGCACACATTGCAGCTCACACAATAATAGTGGGAGACTTCAACACCCCACTATCAACAATGGACAGATCTTGGAAGTATAAACTAAACAGAGACACAGTGAAACTAACAGATGCTATGAACCAAATGGGTTTAACAGATATTTATAGAACATTTCATCCAGCATCAAAAGAATATACCTTCTTCTCAGCACCTCATGGTACCTTCTCCAAAATTGATCATATAATTGGTCACAAAACAAACCTCAACAAATACAAGAAGATTGAAATAATCCCATGCCTCCTAGCAGATCACCACGGATTAAGGTTGGTCGTCAATGGCAACAAAAACAACAGAAAGCCCACATACACATGGAAGCTGAACAATGCTCTGCTCAGTGATAACTTGGTCAAGGAAGAAATAAAGAAGGAAATTAAAGACTTCCTAGAATTCAATGAAAATTAAAGTACAACTTACCCAAACCTATGGGACACAATGAAAGCAGTGTTAAGAGGAAAGCTCATAGCTTTGAATGCCTCCAAAAAGAAACTGGAGAGAACATACACTAACAGCTTAACAGCACATCTGAAAGTTCTAGAACAAAACGAAGCTAATACACCCAAGAGGAGTAGAAGGCAGGAAATCATCAAAATAAGGGCTGAAATCAACCAAGTAGAAACAAAAAGAACTATACAAAAAATTAACAAAACCAAGAGCTGGTTCTTTGAGAAAATCAACAAGATAGATAAACCCTTAGCCAGACTAACCAAAGGGCACAGAGACAGTATCCAAATTAACAAAATTAGAAATGAAAACGGAGATATAACAACACACTCTGAGGAAATTAAAAAAATCATCAGATCCTACTACAAAAGCCTATATGCAACAAAATTGGAAAATCTGGAGGAAATGGACCAGTTTCTAGACAGATACCAATTACCAAAGTTAAAGCAGGATCAGATAAACCATCTAAACAATCCCATAACCCCTAAAGAAATAGAAGCAGTCAATCAAAGTCTCCCAACCAAAAAAAGCCCAGGACCAGATGTATTCAGTGCAGAATTCTATCAGATCTTCAAAGAAGATCTAATACCAATACTCTTCAATCTATTCCACAAAATAGAAACAAAAGAACCCTACCCAATTCATTCTGTGAGGCAACAGTTACACTGATACCGAAGCCCCACAAAGACCCAACAATAAAATAAAACTTCAGACCAATTTCCCTTATGAATATCGATGCAAAAATACTCAATAAAATTCTTGCAAACCAAATCCAAGAACACATCAAAACGATCATTCACCATGATCAAGTAGGCTTCATCCCAGGGATGCAGGAATGGTTCAATTCCCTGAAATCCTTCAATGTAATCCACTACATAAACAAACTCAAAGAAAAAAAACCACATGGTCATTTTGTTAGACGCTGAAAAAGCATTTGACAAAATTCAACATCCCTTCATGATAAAAGTCTTGGAAAGATCAGGAATTCAAGGAGCATACCTAAACTTAGTAAAAGCAATATACAGCAAACCGGTGGCCAACATCAAACTAAATGGAGAGAAACTCGAAGCAATCCCACTAAAATCAGGGACTAGACAAGGCTACTCTCTCTCTCCCTACGTATTCAATATAGTACTTGAAGTTCTAGCTACAGCAATCAGGCAACAAAAGGAAGTCCAAGGGATACAAATTGGAAAGGAAGAAATCAAAATATCACTATTTGCAGAAGATATGATGGTATACTTAAGGGACCCGAAAAACTCCACCAGAGATCTGCTACAGCTGATAAACACCTTCAGCAAAGTGGCTGGATATAAAATTAACTCAAGCAAATCAGTAGCCTTCCTATACTCGAAGGATAAACAGGCTGAGAAAGAAATTGGGGAAATGATACCCCTCACAATAGTCACAAACAATATAAAATATCTTGGTGTGACTAACCAAACAAGTGAAAGATCTGTATGACAAGAACTTCAAGTCTCTGAAGAGAGAAATCAAAGAAGACCTCAGAAGATGGAAAGATCTGCCATGCTCATGGATCGTCAGGATTAACATAGTTAAAATGGCCATCCTGCCGAAAGCAATATACAGATTCAATGTTACCCCCATAAAAATCCCAACTCAATTCTTTGTAGACCTAGAAAGAGCAATTCTCAAATTCATATGGAATAACAAAAAACCCAGGATAGCAAAAACTATCCTCAACAATAAAAGGACTTCTGGGGGAATCAGCCTCCCTGACCTCAAGCTGTACTACAATGCAGTAGTGATAAAAACTGCATGGTATTGGTACAGTGACAGCAGGTAGATCTCAAAGTTCCTGAGCTGACCTTTCATTCCCCCCTTTTTCTTGTGCATTCTTCAATCTTGAAGCTATTGTTGATAGCTATAAGACTAAGAGGTTAAACCAAGGCTTGAACAAGCCCTGACTGTTTTCTCTCTCTCTTCTACTTGGCTAACCCTACTCTCACCTTGGCAATTGAATCTTTAACAACCCCCGAAAGTAACACTCTCTAGCTAAGGCAGCATCTCTTCTTATTCTATAGTTCTACTTCTGATAACGGAAGTCAGTGATTCCTTAAGATGACTGATGGTTTTTTCTTTGTAAGACCAAAGCGGAGGTCTTGGTGGCTACCCCAGCCACTCCCAACCACAACAGAAGGGAGTCACTGAGTGCTGTCTAAAGGGACTATAAACAGTCATGATCAAGGTCCAGTGATCTTGAGCTTGAGCAAATTGTCCATCTTCTATACCGTCCAGCAGGGGGAGGGGTGTCTCTGGAGAGCGAGGCATCTGCAGGTTTCACACGGGAAGTGTGCACCCAGGCCTCGATACCATCTACCTGTGGGTAGCACTGTATCGGACTGTGGGAGCAGTCAACAGCACCAGGAAGCGTCTCTTTTATCTGGGTTCCAGCAACTGTGGCCAATGTCTCTTTATATAGATCCTGTCACCAGTCTGGAAGCTGTGAGGGGTCTCTGGCATCCCTGGAACATCTAAAGCAGACAGTTTTGGGTCAAATCTCATGCTGTGGGATACCTCCCTGGAAGGCCCAGTGTACACCAAGGGAGTTGGGGTACCACACAGGATCTCAAAAGGGATCAGGTTAAAATGGTAGGGGGTGTTCTGAGCTTGGAATAGGGCCAAGGGGAGGGGCACCACCCAGTCCAAGCCAGTCTCCAAGGTCAATTTAGTTAAGGTCTCCCTACCTGCCCTGAGCTTTGGGGACGGTACTCACAATGAAGTTTCCAATCTGTCCCAATACTTTTGCCACCCCCTGGCTTACCTGAGAGACAAAAGCAGAGCCATTGTCTTATCTACTTCTTAACTTCTGTAAAATCGAGCTTTCAATGCACTCTAGGCTGTTCTCTCCTAGGTCTTTTGCCCTGTTTATTCTTGGCTGCATAAGCAGTCACTTATTGGCATACCTTACACTGTTCTACTATCTTTCTGGCCCAGAACCTGAGTCTTATTATACATACTCTAGGTCTCTTAACTGCTTGGACAAGCTTTTTATCCCATAAACAAGTCCATTTGTGCATTTGGCCTAGTAAGTCTTTTGCTTGTTTCCTGGGGAGCATAGTTTTCTTTCCTGTGTGTCATCTCTCTTTCTTTTCTAGGTGATAGTTGGTAAGGTGGCTAGCAATCTGAGTCCTTTTTTCTTCAGTGTATTCTAAGTGAGGCCATCCCTTAGTTCAGTCCCATTTCCCAGCAGGTGTTTCTTGTAGGCCCATAACCAGGATAGGCTCCTGCATACCACTTCTCGAGATATGTTATGTGCCTGGTTATTGCTCTGGGCCACTGACTTTTTTCCTGATGTCCTGGGCATGAATAATACTCACGGTTACCAGCTTCATTGGGACATCTAAGAAATCCAGGATTTCTTGTTTGTTTCCTCTGCTGTGAGCAGTCCTCTCTCTTAGCATATAGCTCAGTGGTCGTGGGATGTGGCAAAGGCATACCTGTTATCCGAGTAGATGCTGATCATCTTGCAGGCTCCAGGTTCTAAGGCCTTGGGGCAGTTAGCTCCACTTCCTGTGTCAAAGTGTCAGCAGGTAGAGGTTCCACCCAGATGACGTTTGTGTTGTCCACCACAGCAGCACCTGCTTGTCTCTGACCTTTATTGAGAAAACTGTTCCTGTATGTAAACCAGGTAGCCTTGGCTTTTGGCAGGGGTCAGTCAGAGAGGTCTCTCCTTTTGGGCCAGCTAAAAAGCTGTGGCCTATCAGGCAAGAAATTTATCTGGGCCCCATTTTGGAGAGTATGTCTCACCCCAACAGAGGGTAGGGACAGTCTGGGGTGACCTTAAATGAATGAGATACCCGGCCCATCCCTAGGTCCACTGACTGTTCTTCGGGTAGTCCATGAATACATTTTGGTGCCAACGGCTTTTGGATCCAAGATCTTTTCTTGAGATGGGGCCATCGGCTCAGAGGACTGAGTGTTGAGTCCCTGTGTCCACCAAGAATTGAGTGGGTTTCTCCTCTACTCTCAGAGTTACCCTGGGTTGGGGGGGTCTTCCCTAATCACTGTCTTCACTCAGGGCTAACACCGTTTGCTGCTTGGGGACGCTTTTCCCAAGGCCTAGAATTTCTTGCTCCAGGCTTCCACTAGGACACTCTCAGGCCCAATGGCCTCAGTCAATTCCGGGACCAAAGGCATGTATAATTTTTTCAATCTGCTTTCATTCCATTCCAACTACATGTAAGCAATAAGGTCATTTTTAGGCTGCAATACAATAAATGCAGATAGCCAAGGAATGAGCAAGGCAATAAGCAAAAGTCCGTGATCACCGATGTTTATGAGGGTGTGTCAGGATGACTAAAATATCTGAGCCTATTTCCTTTCCAAGCCCAAAATCAGATTCCCGCCTGAAGCCTACTTCTTCTGTTCTACCTCAAAATTAAAATTCCCACCTGAACCCACTTCTCTGCTCCACTTCTCTGAGACCAGATTCCTGTCTGGGCTCACCTCCTTTGTCTCTTTCTCTGCACCTTCTCAGTAACCTGCACTAACTCTCTTGACAGCCTACCCTGTCTTTCTAGCCTCTGAAGCTTTTTTGGTTACCTCAAGCAGTTCCCTGGAGACCTGCCAACGGAGTCTGATGGTGGACCTCAGGTCAGATGCTCCTTACCTTGTCTGGGGAGTGGGGGGGGATTCTTCTTTTCC
Organism: Rhynchomys soricoides; assembly: GCA_019843965.1. Classification (NCBI taxonomy): domain Eukaryota; kingdom Metazoa; phylum Chordata; class Mammalia; order Rodentia; family Muridae; genus Rhynchomys; species Rhynchomys soricoides. The sequence goes on from JADRCH010007085.1 coordinate 28,209, forward strand.
AGATAGCCAGCACCTGTGAGGCGAGAGTCTTGGGGAAAGAAAGGCCTTTATCTATGAGGAGGTGAGGGGATCCTCTACTGATTTTCTCTCTTTGTCCATCTCTGTCCCCACTCTAAAACTTTCAACCTGTCTCTTTCTTTTTTTTTTTTTCTTTTTTTTTTTTTTTTTTACCAAATCACAGGCTCTATCCTTATTTTTCACCTGCCTACAGACAGCTCTTTTTTGTCCAATTAAAATGCTCTTTTCTCTCAGATATAAATTGAGCACAACCATTAATATTCTGTAATTTATAAAGTAGAAGATATACCTAACACCTAGTCCATCTGCCATCTATATATCTTAACTTAAAAAGTCTTATAGTTCTACACCTGTTATGCCCTGGTTTAGCTTGTATACTATCTGGAAACCATCCTCTCAAGTCTATAAGATCTTTTAAAATATTAAACAGCTTAGGTTGGCTATGAGACTATAATCAGTCTTTAATCCTGTCAGAATTCTGAGCAAAATCTGTGGAGTTCTGACATTATTGAAAGCTATTTATGCACAGTGATCTACACTGTTGTCTTTTAACTATTTCCAGCTATTTTTAATTAAAATATCTTGAATACACCCTAACAATTAACTCAGAGCTATGAATTTGCTATCTGGTCTTTAGCTCTTATGTTTAATAATCTAAAATCAGTTTGCAAATGCAGTCTCTTTTTAAGAGTCAATTTTAATAATAACCAGTAAGTCTTTATTTTTGCCATGTAAAGGATGGCACAAGAATGTTTACCTATTTTTTTTCCTCTTGAATCTAGTTCTTTAGGGGCTCTCTATCAAGTCTGATTCATATAACTCTGGAAGATGTATAGAGTCCAATCATTTTTAAAAAACAACACAAAACAAAACATAAAGACAAAGCCCTTTTTCCCAATCAGCATTTCTTTTAGCCAGTAACTAGAAAATATTTTAGCTTGACCTCTGGGAATACTGCCAGTGGAGGGAGGGAGCCTACTTCTATTATCTTGTTGTTGCTGTGAGCCCCAGCACTGAGCACTTACCCACAGGGGCCTTGAGGGTGGCCAGTGGCAAGGGGGTTGAGGAGGGCCAGTCTGCTGATGGCCAGAGCACTCAGCCCCATCCAGGGAGGGAGCTCCCTGGGCACCACCTCCACAGGGGCTGCTCTTGCTTTTCTGCTAGCCTAGCTCCCGTTTTTCCTCCAAGGCTACCTGCCTCGGCCTCCATACTGTTTTAACTTCAGTGGCTCCTGTATCAGGCAGCAGCACGGCCAGACCAGTTGGGCCTGCTGCCCCTGGTTGAGCACTCACACACACCAGCCCCCTTGGCCCCAGGATTTGGTGAGCACTGTTGCCAGGGGGCTGAAACACTCCGGCCCAGGTGGTTCAGCACCACGGGTGATGCCGCCTCCTCACCCCCAGCCACTTTCAACACTGGGCCTTCCCTGCAGTCCCTGAGCCAGTCGCAGCGCACCACCACAGTGGAATTGGGCCTGCGCATGCTGGACCTGGACAGGACTGAAAGAGCAACAATGGCCCAGCCTGCAGGGAGAGGGGAGGGCAGCCCCAGGCAGGCTGAAAGGAGGCAGTCTCCCTGGTAGTGGGAGGGGATGGCGGCGCCTCATCCAGCTGAAGAGCTTGCCCAACCCCGCTACCCCGCCCTAACTTTTTCAAAGTCCAAACACACAAAAACCCATAGTAAGAACACAGAAAAAACCAAAACAACAGAAAACAACAGTTTGCCCCCAGCCCGCCCCTGCCACAGGCTGCCAGCCCAATCAACCACTTCCCTGCCACAGAGGCAGAACAGACATTCCAAGCAGCTCCAGCTGTGCCATAACCAGAGCCAGGTGGCCCTGCCAAATGCATTGGCAGAAGCCAGATAAACTGAGAGAGTCCAAGGTGTCCCTCAGTCCCTCCGTGGCCACGGCGTTCAGGTATGTCTACCCACCACGAATGCCACCAGACAGACGGCACAGAGGTGCCCAGATGGCACAGAAGTGCCCAGACAGGGAACTAGGTGGCCCTGTCGAATTGGCAGAAGCAAGATCACAGAGCTTGCAAGCAAGACTTTTAAACACACTTACAGACACAGACTAAGACAAACATTGAGACAACCACGGTTACCTACTTGAGGCGCCATTTCTCCAATCCTCTGCTCTCAGATGTATCCCCATAGAGGGTCATTTTCCGGCCAAAGCACCATATGTAAGACTCTGGGAAGTCTTAACTTACCGAAGACCCTCTGGATGGACACACGGAGTCCAGGAATGATGCAAAATGCAAGAGAAATTTATTGATTCATCAGCATGCTGAGGCTGCTCTACATACCAAGATGGGAGAGCAACCCCCCAGAGCCTGTTCAGGAACCTTAAATAGGATTTTAGAGCAGCTGCCATTAGGTACAATGTGATTGGCAAAACAGTGTGACTTTTAAACTGATTGGGCTTTAGGAAATGAGGTAGCAGGGCTTAATCAGCCCCTCCCTCCTCCCTCCAAGCTTACAATGCTTTCTAACCTGTTTCTTCTTTGTGCTCAGAGAGGGGAGGGGACCCTGGTGGAGTCTCTCAAAGTTCCCAAGCTGACCTTCCAGTATAAACACATTGTTGCAAGGTTTTTGCTTGGTTCTGTTTTGTTTTACCACATTGTGGTCTGCCAGTTTGGGAGAGCCTCCTTTTTCAAGGCAAGTCAACCTGATTTTCAGGAGGTCTTTGTGGTCAGTTGGTTTGAAGAACTGTCTGAACCATAGGAAATTAAATCTCATTTTACCTGAGAAATACAAATACAAACACTAAGACTTTGGCAACAAGTCTGCAAGCTGAACAATAAGGAGAATGGAAGTCCTGTCATTACTTAACCCCTAGTAAAATCAATGGTAAAGGCAGAAATGGTGGAGTCAGCTTCTAGTACTAGTGTCCTAAGCCCAGTCCTTGTTCGGATATATGTGCATCATAATCCAGAGACCAGTGGGAGAAGATGGTCTCATGGTACAAGTTGTGTGCCCTTCCCCCTGCCTTGAGTAGGACAAACAACCTGGCTGGAGTTAGTCTGACCTCTCTGCATTTGCAACTTCCTACAGGAACCTTGAGGAGTCCACTGCCCCAGCTGAGCTTCCTGAAACAAAGGACTGTGTCTTTGGGCTTCCCGTTTATAAGGAGTACAGAACAATAAAGTTCAAGCCTTGATCAGAAATTTTGTCTTAGCTTCATTCTACTCTCCAACACTGTCCCTTTTTGATTCCCAGCCTCCCTTTCAGGTAGATCCGGTTCATCCATGGCTGCTGGACAGCTACAGGTGGCTCCTGAACGTGGGAACCGAAAACGGGAGGACTGACTGAGAAAAGCTGTCTTAGGTGGAGATCCACAGGAAATGGAAAGAAAGTAAGAGTATCCTGCATGGTGGTAAGCAACAAACAGCATTAATGCTAGCGCTAGCCATAGATCTTATGTTTTGGAGGCTGTTGTTGCCAGAGGTGCATTAGTAAAGGACACTGTCTAGGCTGAAGAGTTGTTGACCCAAAGCCGAATTCACCTAGGGGTGACAGCTAAATTAGGACTGGGGAATTCTAAACAGGCATTCGACCGCAGCAAGAGTTGTATTGGGACGTAAGTAGGGTTCAAAAAAACAGGTGTTAGAAAAATTATCCATGGTTCCCAGAAGCAGGAATGGTAAATATACAAATGGCATGAGAAAGAGAGAATAGGTTTCAGAAAAACAGTTGTTCCCTGTCCGGGATGCATTAACAAAAAGAAGGAAAATGGATATAAGCTATGTCAGAGCTCTCCTAGGGACAGAAGGAAACCGGGAGAGGTCCTGATTCCTCTCTGGCTCATACAGGAAGAAATCCTTAGCTACCTCAAGTTCTCTTCAATCTCTCTGTCATCTGTCTTGGTGCACCAATCTGTCCATGTGTCAAAACTGACTGTTTTATGTTAAGTCTGTGTTTTTGTTTCACTGTTGTTCTGTGTTTCATGTTGAAAAGAAAAAATGGTTAAAATTTTATCTCTTAGCTATCCACCTCTTGATTTAGCTTTACCTGTTAAAAAGGCAGTCTCAAATGGCCTTTGGAGCCCTGCATCTGTAGTTAGAGTCTAGCAAGGCTGGAGAAGCCCTGCTAGGAGCTGATTGTCTGCAAAAGCTGCTGTAAAAGGGGCCAGCAGCTTCTCAAGTTCTAGGGAAAGTAAGATGATGGTTGGTTTTTTTTTGTTTTTTTTGTTTTTTTTAGAAAAATTTCTGCAATTGTGTTTAATGGGTTCAGCAAGTAACAAGGTGCTCTTCCCTTGAAATTATAGCTAGAAAAAGCAGGAAAATTTATTATTTGGTTTAAATATATGAAATGTGTGTAGCCACTTCATTTTTGTTTCTGACTGGTTTTAAGGATATATATGTGTGTTCTGCATGTCCTGCTTATAGAGTATTGGTTTATAAGTTATTGGATATGATTAAAAATTTATAACATTGGTAACAGAAAGTTTACTTAAAACTGGTATATCAGGGTTGGAGCCATTCTAAACAACAACATGAGCCAACCCAGGAAAACAGGTCTCTTAAGATACCTCTAAATTGAGATATGTAATTCTTATCCTAGAAATCAGACTAAGATTTAGGACAATGTCTCTTCGAGGTGTTGAAAGCTGCACTGTCATGCATTCAGATATAAGAACTGGCAGCCAAACTTTGTAACGTGAATGTAATACTCTTGGTATAGATTTTATTGTTTAAAACTTTAGTTGTGTTACCCAAAGTTATGGCTGTGCGCCGATGTTGCAAGAGAAACTTAAAAATTATAGTTAAACTGCCAGTGTTCCATCGGCTGCAGTTTGCAGTTCGGTCACAGCCTCAGGAAAAGCAGCAGGTAGAATTTTTGGGCATCCTCTAGCAGGAGTTCCTTTTGTTACACAGTTGGTTTATGAGAATTGTAATGCAGCCTGTCGCACCACTATTACACCATACAGAGCAAAGACAGACTTAGCTAGATACATTCATCTTTGTGCAGAATTCAGACCCTCATACAGAAATCAGACCCTCATACAATCAGGGTCTGGCAATGGCTTGCTGCCTTACAAGGGACCACTGTGCAAGCAATGCTTCCACAGAAATGAGGGAGTGAAGGATGTTTTAAATGTGGAAGTTTGGGTCATTTTAAAAGTGATGGTTCTAGGAACTGAGACAGGAGCAAACAAACCAGTCAAGCCCCAGGAATCTGTCCTTGGTGCCGGAAGAGTAATCTTTGGGCCAGGTATCAGGAAATAGGCCCAGTTAGGAAACATTTGCATTTGAGTTAATGCAAAGCTCAGAGCAGCCTCTGCAGAAGCTTGTATGGCATTTCTTTTGTTAGCCCCTAGAAAGGTGCCTGAGGAGGGGTCAGCCTCAGACCCCCAGGCACTCACAGCAGGCAGCTTACCCAGGTGTTATAAATAATTATGGCTGCTTTCCCTTTGGAGTTAACTAAAGACTTGCTCAACTTGTTTTAGTTAAGAGATGACAAGATGGCTTCGGTTCCTCTGATGTGTACTGAGTTCAATCTATTACTAATAAGAGACCTAAGCTTAATAATTGAAGAAAGTTTTGAAGGAATAATAGACATTGGGGCTGATGTACTCACTCACCTCCAAGGGATTGGTTATTCCATTAATCCAAAACAAAGTTCAAACGTAAGATTTATGAAAGGTTAAGGAGGCTATGGAACTTATGGAGGCATTAGAACCTGGCTTGCCTACTCTAGCTGCCATTCCAGGAAATGCATATAGAATTATTATTATGGATTTGGAAGATTGTTTTTGTACTGTCCATCTGCATCCTGATGATTGTAAAGCATTTGCTTTTAGTGAATTTGTAATTTTAAAGAGCCCATGAAGCGATATCATTGGAAAGTTTGGCCTCAAGGAATGGCTAATAGTTATAAATTTTGTTTAAAAAAAAAAAAATTGTTGCCACTTCAATACAAGTTAGGACTTTGAATCTTTCAGTGTATATTATTCATTATGGAGGGTATTTTATTAGCCTATCTCTCACTACAAGCCTTTGTTCTTATACAATTAGCTTTAACATTTTGGAGTGGTTGTTGCTCCAGAAAAGATTCAAAGGCAGTTTCTTTTTCAATATTTGGGGCCTCAGTTATACCCTAAACAAAGAGTGACACAGAAGATTCAAGTAAGAAAAGATAGTTTACTTCATATTATTTTTAACCGTTGTTAGGAGATGTCGATTGACTAAAACCTCACCTTAAGCTCACCACAGGACTTAAGCCTCTGTTTGATAACAAGGGGTATGCAAATTCTAATTCCCAGGACTGTTAACTGGTGAGAGACAAATAGCTTTGCAGAAAGAAGAAGTTATTGTTCAACAACAGATACATTATATAAAATATAGATCAATTGTTGGCTGTTTGCATTATTGCTACTCATGGCCCTCAACAGTTCTTTGGAGAAAGAGACCATTAACATGGATTCACCTTTCTTCATCTCCAAGTAATGTTTGAACACCCTATTATGAAGCTGTTGCTGTGTTAATACAGAATTGTAGGATAGAATCATAAAGGTATTTTGTGAAAGACCATGATGAAATGTTTACTCCTTATTCCAACAGCAATTAAACTGGTTATTGCAAAATACTGATATTTGGCCTATGACATGGAAAGCATTTCAGGCACAACTGATAATCATTATCCAAAAGACAAGTTACAGTTTTCCTCGATGCATGCTTTTGTATTTCCTGTTTATTTGAGCATACAGCCCATAGAGAATGTACTTACTGCATTTACAGACTGCGCATCTAATGGGAAAGGAGCACATGTAATTGGATCACATGTTCATTCTCTTTGAGTGAAATTCAGCACAGATTATTGAATTATGTGTTGTAGCCACTATTTCTGAAATGTTAAAAAAGTCAAGCTTTTTAATTTGTATACTGATAGCCAATATATAGCTCAGGGTTCACAATTGCTTGAAATTGTTCCCTTTTTAGATATTGCTAATTCTCAAATTTTGCAATTATTTATACAACTAAGATCTCATAGTGGATTGCCTGGACAGACTCCTTAGGGCAATGCTACAGCAGATTTGTACACTAGGCAGACTATAGGTCTTATACAGAAACTTTGGCCATACAATCACATTCTTTGTATCATCCAAACAGTAATAGTTTGAGACAATTTGGTATTTCTAGAAAATATGCATGTCCAATTGTAAGGACTTGATCTCATTGTCCTCAGTTTGTACCAGTACCAATAAGGGTGTTTGTCCTTGAGGACTTATATCTAATCAATTATTGTAAATGGATGGTACTCATGTTTCTGATTTTGGAATATTAAAATATGTACACTTGACAACATTTTTTTCAGGCTTTCTAGTTGCAACTGCTTTAACAAGAGAAGCAACTAAAAACATAATTAGTCATTGACTGGATTGTTTTGCTATGCTTGATATTCCAAACCAGATTATGGAACTGGCTATCACAGACAAGCATTTGATATGTTTTACAGACAATTTAATATTACTCATATTACTGGGATTTCTTGTTATTGTCAAGGACAAGATATTGTAAAACTTTAGAACAATATTTTCATAAAAACAAAAAAGGGGGAATTATATCCCCGTACACATTATTTAAATCATACTTTTTATTTTTAAAATTTGGATGCCAAGGAACTCTCTGCTGAGTGTCTATGGCATCCTACAACTAGGCATGCTTATGCCTAGGTGAAATGGAAGGACCCACTTACAGGCATATAGCATGATTCCAATCAGATATTTAATATGGGGAAGAGGGCATGTTTGTGCTTTTTCCACAGGATGCTGCAGGAGCATGCTAGCTGCCAGAGTGATTGGTGCTGATGCTGGGACAAAGAATGATGATGACCTGTGAGCTCTATAAGTGCCCTGACAATGGTGACAGGAAAGCTGTTTTGGACGTATGTTCCTGACCTACCTTTGCTTGCCTACATCCCAGACTGGACAAGCTGCCTTGCCTCAAGTTTTAGACCTTGTGGGACAGAGAACATGGAAACCTTGGAAAAATTAATCAAAAGGAGACGTTATAATGACTCTTCTCTTTCCTTTAATGTGACCAGTTATTCTGACTGAATCATGGACTGGTAAAGAAATCAATTCAATATTGGAAATGACAGTCTTCATTGGGAAGGCTGGTTCTGGACATTTTCAGAGACATATTTGGAAGTTAGCTGCAATTCTCTATGATGTTATGTTAGCAAAAGATAAAGTTGGGACAGGATCTGGACTTTGAACAAGTGTTAGTACATGTTAGTGCATGGGCTCCTAATCTTTTACTAATTGGTCATGTTAAATTTACTTTTTCCTCCACATTATTTAATGTAAGTTAAATCGATTGCATACTTTTTATTGTGTTAGTGTGCTGAAATCTGGCATGTCTGTTATGGTGGTCTATCAACTAGCTTTTGCTTTATTGCCTGTGAGTATTACAGGACCTTGGTATTCTGAAAATGGCTTGTAAGTACTGGAAGAAGTGAGTCAGGCTTTAAGCAGAAGCAAGAGGGCAGTGGGCTTGATTATTGCTGATATAGCAGCTTTAATTGCATTAATAGCTAGCACCACTGCTTCTACAATTGCTTTGACACAACAAATTAAGACAGCTACTTTTCTTAATCATTTAGCAAAAAAAAATGTTACTAAGATAGGTGTTTAGAACAATAGATTGACTCCCTGTCATCCAAACCTCTGCAAGTTCATTGTCATAAACTTGATTTGGCTGATAGAGGCCTGGCTGAGCCCTATAATACCTTGTCTCCTTCGGGAGCTGCATAAAACTCAGATTTATGCTTGCCTGCCTTGGCGTGGGCACCTGCAAGGGGTGCGAGACTAAGTACTGCAGGGGGAGGACCCAAGTGGCCATTTCTGAGTCCCCTGTGAAGCAAACCTGATTGCATAGAGGTTGGTGTCTGCCCTTGCTTTGATCATACTCTGTGGGGATACCTACAGAACACTGACAAAGGCTAACCTCTCCTCCCCAAAAGACACCAATGACATATAAAGTGCTCCGAGGATCAGGTCAATACTTCCCCCCCTCTGGTCAATGCCCATTCATCTTCATAGTGCGATCATCCCTAGCTACTCACTGGCCTCAAAAATTGTTAAGAAGGAGGAGATGCCGGGAGCCAAACCCATGAATATTACCCGATGTTCTATGAAGCCTAGCCACTCTTTACCCTAGATGGGATTATGGAAAACAAGTAAATCTTGTGCCCCATCCAACTCATCTTTATTTAAAAAAAAAAAAGGCAAAAAAGGGTGAACTGTGCCCTTCCCCCAGCCTGGAGTAGGACAAACAACCTGGCTGGAGTCAGTCTAGCCTCTCTGCATTTGCAACTTCCTACAGGAACCTTGAGGAATCAACTGCCCGCTGAACTTGCTGAAACAAAGGACTGGGTCTTTGGGCTTCCCGTTTATAAGGAGTACAGAACAATAAAGTTCAAGCCTTGATCAGAAATTTTGTCTTGGCTTCATTCTACTCTCCCACCCCGTCCCGTTTTCATTTCCAGCCTCCTTTTCAGGTAGACCCGGTTCATCCATGGCTGCTGGACAGCTATAGGCCATTACTCCCTGACTCACTTAACCTGTGGTGGCTTCCTCCTCTATTCACTTTCTTCTTCCCCTTGTAGTTCTCCTCCAACCCCAAGCCCAAGAACCCAAAATCCTGCCTATGTCTCTTTCACCCAGCTATTGGCTGTCATTATCTTTATTTACCAATCAGAAATAAGTTGGCAGCAATGACACGTAGCAACTTGTGTATAAGTTCGGATTTTTTTATCTCGGGGCAGCCAGGTCTTGGGGGGCCTGCACTTAGCACTACAATATATAGCTACAGAGTAAACAGCAAAAGACCCTGGATAGATTCCCAACACTAACATGTCAACATATCTATAACTCGAGTTGTTAGGCACTGACACTCTCCTCTGTCCTCTGAGAGAAGTTCTTGTTTACTGTTGCTATTTCTGCAGTTATAACCCTATGATAGGAAAAACTGTTGTGCCAAAGAGGTGTCCCTTTTCCATTTTCAAAAACAATTAGTTTGTGTTTTAATGTGATTAAAGGTCCTTTTCAGGTAGAATTTACGGATCTTAATATGTGTACTTGGTCTATTTTCATGCAAAGTAATAGCCAAGGTACTTTGAAAGCAAACAATTCAGGAGAAAATTGGTTTTTTTAACTATTGGAGATACAGGTGTCCTGGCACTCACAGGAAAACACTAAGAGGACCAGGAATGTTAATCACGAAAGTGTGTCTCCTCAGTGGAGGAGATAAAAAAAAAAAAAAACCTGCAGAAAACTAATGGTGAAAGTTAACAGTCTGGTTGACTTTGCTATGTTTGGAAGCTGACCTCATCCACCTTTTGCTATAGAGGTAGACCTCACCCAAATTCTTCAGAATGATTATCCCAGACTCTTCCCTCCCTAGACCATTGCCTATCCTTAGGGGAGATGTCACAAGCACTTTATGTAGTGCCGTGTATGCTATCACTCACCAACTGCACTGGATTCTAGGCATTAGCTATAGAACCCACTCGGATAGTCACAAGTACTTTGTAAAAAATGTTTCTCTGTAGTCACACCTTAAACTATTGTGCACCTGGAATCGGACTGATCGTTGTGTGGAAATCTTTTCCCCAATTGTACTGTGTTTGTGAGATCATGAAGAGAAAGATGGAGATGAAGCAGACATAGAAACAAAATTTAAAAAAAAAAATGCTGAAGATGCAGTGGGTAAAATAATGCCCTTTTTATTAAGTTTTCTCTTTGACAATTTCATACATGTATTTAATGCATCTGGTAACTCTCTCCCTACATCTTTCTTATGTCCCTCATATTCCTATGAAACAACTAGCTCACTTCCTTCCTAATCCTTTTATCCACCTACATGAGTTTAGGGTTGTTTTTGTTAGCTGTTTAGTTTTACCAGGGTCATCTGTGTGGCCACTGGATTCAAACTATTCCTTGGAGCCAGAGGGGACACAATCAAAAGCAATGACTCCCCTTCTCCATGATCTATAGTAGTAAAGTAGTGAGGGATAGGGCTCTCTAGGCCCTTCCTCAATTAATGCCTGACTTTTGATGTATCTATTCTTGTGCAGACATACTATACTAACAGCTACTGTGTCTTGTGCAGAAGATGATATTTCATGATCTTCCTATTTTCTAGCTCTTACATTTCTTTGTTCCCTCTTGTACAATGTAACCTAAGCCTTAGAGGAAATAATATAAATGTCTTATTTGGGCTGAGCACTCACTCATCTCTTATTATTAGAACCTTGTGCAGCCATGAGTCTCTGCTTTCACCACTACTCACTGGAAAGAGTTTTTTAGGTTGTTTTGTTTTGTTTTGTTGGATTAATGCCAAAGGTACCTTTTGTCTATGGGTATCATCATAAATATTTAAAAGGTAGTTTGATGTTTGGTCAATTTTGAAAAACCACAGTATTCACTTGCCCTGGGGCCTATGTCTGCCCCTGTGTGTGGAGCAGATCAAGTCCTAAGTAAATGTGTATTCTTGACATGAGCACAATGCCATGTCAACAAAACACCCAATACCCAAGACCCATGAAAATAGCAAGGCTCACAGTTCAGGCTCCAGGAAATGGTAAGAGCTTCTTCCTTGGTCTCAGTGCAGATAATGACAGATTGTGCAGAAAATATCAAACAAAGCTTTCTTCTTCCTAGAAACCTCTCCCCTAAAGAGAAACCCTATCAAGAACAACTAACCTGCTTCCTTGTTAATATGTACATAATAAATTGACTTAATTTTCAAGCAGTTGGCAAGTCTCCATCAGAGCCCATAGACCACTTGATCCTAGCTTTTCTGTATATGGGTCTGTCAGGTGTTTTGTTTTTTTTTTCAATTCCTCATCACCCTACTCAGGTTGTTTCCAACGTACTCTGCAATGGTACTCTGCCATGAGTTTCTGAATAGGTTTATAGTGTCAGGCATGAATTCCTTACTGTATATTGGCCTCAATCCAAGAAAACAGTGTCCCAAATAAATCATGCTACTATTGCATGTTTAGCATATAGACTTGTGTCTGGGTAAAACTATTGATCTATTTTCTCCTCCAGAAGCTGTTATAGCACCTTCCAAGACTTCGACAACCAGCCAACAGAGAAGATGCTTCCAGTTTAGTTCCTGCTTGAGTTATGTATCAGATGCAATCAAAGTATGTATTATGTTCAGAAATGGGGTCTTATCATCTAGTTCTGGTGGGCAATCAAGAAGATAACAAAGAGCTACATTGTTTGGAGGACTTTATGACTTTCCTGGCCAACAACTCATAAATTCAGATTCTACACCTAACACAGAATTTTGTAAAAATCAGTAATTTTATCAGAATATTGGGGTTCTTATTTCTTGAAACACTGAGGCAGTCCTGAAGGTCCACAATATATTTCCTCAGTTCTTGGTACTATACTGGAAAAAGATGAAATGCCAAGAACTCCCCAAAAGAGGAATTGCTGTTAGCAGTTATTTGAGGGTTCTCCTTGGCTCTAAGATGAAGTTAGCAAGAGTTCTAGTCTAACATTTTGAGGTGAAATCTGAAAACCATAAGATCTTTCTGGAAAAGACCAGGCCCTGGCTTTATTCAAAAAAGCTCTTCTAATAAGTCCTCTGGTTACTTGTAATTATTGTAGAAATTATTTAATCCCAACCCAGGGTTTCTACCTGGCCTTAGATCATTTAGTTCCTGAATAAAACACACACACACACACACACACACACACACACACACACACACACTTTATATTTACAAGAAGCCTTAAATAGCACAAGAGCTAGGTAGCTGCCTACCTTCTCTGCTGTTAAAACTACTTTCCTGTCGATAACACCAAGTTATTACTTACTACTTACTATGTTTTATCTGGGCTGCTCTTAACTCCAATTGGCCAGTCCTCAGGGCCATATTCTCTTGACTTCTAACCCATGGCAGCTTCTCCTTCCTCCTCCTGCCCCTTTCTCTTCTGGAGGTTCTCCTTTGACTCCAAATCTTGGGAAACCTAAACCCCACCTATGTCTCTTCTGCTGAGGTATTGGTTATTGGCATCTTTATTAACCAGAAATAACTTGGGGGTGAGAAGTCAGCTCAGGAACTTTGGGATATTCCACCAGGGCCCCCGAGCACATGGGCACCCTCCCCTCCTGGAAGTAAAAGGTTAGAGACCCAACTGCCCAGGGTTACTGTCACCCTGAGCTACACTGTACCATCGCATCTATACCCACCTTGTCCTGTCAATCCCCTACCCTCCAGGCCCCCCAGAGGCACACCCAGCTTCTGGGAGACTTGCACAGCCCCTAAGTTCCATATTTCAGCCGAAGGATACTCAAAAAAGGTCTGCCATACCAGAACATCAAGATTAGTTCCCACCCCAACATTGAGGAACACTGAGGACCAAACAAATGGCTAAAGGCCAAGGTAAGAGCATAATTAACAAAAGCAAGGGCAATATAACACCTCCAGAGCACAGCTACTGCTACCCAACAAAATACAAGAGACAGAAGAGAGAGTCTTAGGCATAGAAGATACCATAGAAGAAATTGATACATCAAAGAAAATGCAAACCTTGGCTATCCTAACACAAGTGAAGCACAAGAAAATGACTGTAAATCCAAACATATAAAGATGATCAAGGCTGTAAAAGAGGAAATGAGTAAATCCATTAAAGAAATAAAGGAAGATATGAACAGGTAGGGACCTTTAAAGAGGAAACGAATAAATCCCTTAAATATATAGAGGGAAATACAACTAAACAGGTGAAGGAAATAAATAAAACTGATCAAGACCTGAAAATGAAAATAGAAGCAATAAGAAAACACAACTGAGATAATCCTAGAGATAGAAAACCTAGGGAAGAGAACAGGAAAATCAGACACAACCATCATCAACAGAGTACAGGAAATGGAAGAGCTACAGTGTACTCATATACATTAAATAAATGATATATTTTAAAAAAGAAATAAGGAACTTGTATGTATAGGAAAAGACTTTGATCATGCAGGTTTATGACAAGTCTTGGTGTCTTCCTGCAGGCAAAAGTAAGCAGTTTTAGAAACTCTGATGTTCTTCTGTTCTTTTTTTTTTTTTTTTTTTTTTAAGATTTATTTATTTTTTTATGTAAGTACACTGTAGCTGTCTTCAGACACACCAGAAGAGGGCACCAGATCCCATTACAGATGGTTGTGAGCCACCATGTGGTTTCTGGGAATTGAACTCAGGACCTCTGGAAGAACAGTCAATGCTGTTAACCACTGAGCTATCTCTCTAGCCCCATTCTTTTGTTCTTTACAGAATTCTAATTCTAAGATAGGAATCATACTGAAATAAGAGTTTAAGACAGACACACAGAGGAAGGCATCCTGGCTCAGTGAACTGCCTTCCTGAACAGACTTGTCAGACTAGAACTTTATTGATAGACAGCCCTTGCTTAAGGAAAGGGGCTGAACAATATTTTAAGAATCAAAGAAAAAGAATGGTGGTCTTATACCAAGTATAAAAGAAATATAGGGGAAGGGAAGGAAGAACTAAATAAGGATTAAAGATTTAACTTTTGTAGAAAACCAAGTTTGATATAATGGACAGTAGGAAATAACTTTTGAACTATTAAACTTATGCTAGACTGAAACAAAATCAAATTCACACAAAGTTATCCTGTCTAGCATTTCTGTAACTGCAAGGCTTTATGACACCAATCTTAAGGAAGAGGATGTTGAATTTAAAGTGATTTTATCATAATGTTAATTTTTAGTTCTTATAAAATTGCTGTTTGCTCACTTTGTTCCACTTTCAATATTTTCATGTAATCAAGGAAGACTTTAGAAGGAAATGCATTTTGAAAAGCTGTAACCAATGCATGAAACTCCTGAGGAAACGATTTTATGTATAAATAAAGCCTGAAAGAGACAAAGGATGTCAGAGTAGAAAAAGCCATTTTGAGATGTGCTTTCTCTCTGTCCTGTCTCTCATGAAGGGAATGACTTCCAGTGTCTGATCCTTCCTTCCCTTTGCAGCTCTTTTCCAGACCCTGCCCTCAGACAAGGCTGGTTCCCCACAAGTATCCAAATAAACAAAATCATAAATGAAAAGGGAAAGACATCACAACCGACAACGAGGGAAAAAAAAATCAAAGAATGATTAGGTCTTACTCCACAAAAGCCTTTACTCCACAAAATTGGAAAATCTAAAGGAAACAGATGATTTTCCAGACAGATACCACTTACCAATCAAGGCCAAGTAAACTATTTAAGTAGTCTGATAACCCCTAAGGAAATAGAAGCAAAAATCTTACAACCAAAAAAGAAAAGAAAAAAAGAAAGAAGGAAGGAAGGAGGGAAGGAAGGAGAGAGAGAGAGTGAGTGAGAGAGAGAGAGAGAGAGAGAAAGGAAGGAAGGAAGGAAGGAGGGAAGGAAGGAAGGAAGGAAGGAAAGAAGGAAGGAAGGAAGGTTGGTCCAGGCGTGATGGTCCCCGCTGGCAGGCCATCATGGCAGCCAGCACCACGGGCTCCCAACAGTTCTTACTGCGTTTTTTTGGTTGGTTGGTTGGTTGGTTGGTTGGTTGGTTGGTTGGTTGGTTTGGGTTTTTTTGTTTTGTTTTGGTTAGGTTTGGTTGGGTTTTTCCAGACAGGGTTTCTCTGTATAGCCCTGGCTGTCCTGGAACTCACTCTGTAGACTAGGCAGGCCTCGAACTCAGAAATTCACCTGCCTCTGCCTCCCAAGGGCTGGGATTAAAGGCAAGGCGTCACCATTGCCCGGCATCCATTGTTCTTTCTTTAGCCTGGCCCGTACATGTTCACAAATGGTCACCACACACGGAGCTGCCCATCCCTTCTTCCCTAAATCCATCTTTGGAAGCCACTTTTCCTTTCTTCCCTCTGATCTGCTCACGGTAAGGGAGTATCGAAAAGACAAGCACTTGCCTCAGGATGGCACCGAGCAGCAGACCTATGCAGCCCTGCAGCCCTGCCTCCTTTAACTTCAGAGAGAGGGGAGATCTCAGTTACTAAAGTTCAAAGAAAGGTCATGTGGTGTCAGGGAGGTCGTAACTGAACGCGTTCATGAGGACACCCAAAGGAGACCTTAGGGTCAACTGTTTCCATGGCCTGGGACTACAATTTGGAATTTTCTGGACATTACAGGAATCATGACTGGCATTTTGGAGTGCGGTTGTGTGGGGTTTTATTAGTGATCTTAAACGACTGTGTGTTCTGGCCGAATACTGATAATTTTGGTGGCATGCTACGGAAGAAACAGACCACTGTAGGAAGAAATTATTCAATAAAAGAATTTCAGTTTGTGGTACTTAGGAATGAAAATCGCTGAGCGGTCCAACAGAGATGTTGTTAGGGTTTTGTTCTCCCTCAGCATGAGAATTGACTGGATAGGTTTTGCTTCTTTAATTTAATTTAATTTATATTTGTATTTACACTACATAGTGTACTGGAATATTTGCTGTAAGATCAAACTAGTTACATTTCTTTTAGTATGGATTATGAAGTTTTGAGAAAGTATTTCCTCTTGAAATAGTAGCCAAGATTAATAGGATTGTTTTCTTATTCAACATGCAATTTCCATTTTTAGAGTGGAGTACACTCCAACAGTTGCTGAATGTCAACTCATAAATTGAATGATCTAACTGGTTCAGTTAAAATGTAACCAGACTTTTGAGATGTAAAGCACCATCCACAAACTACTAGAACTAAAATAAAAATTGATTAATGCTGTCTTTAATGAAAGTTTTATTAAAACAAATTTTTTGGCCAGAAAAATTTAATAGTGAAAAACAAATGAAGATGGAATATGGAAGGAAAAATAGAAAATTCCCTATTTACTTCAAGTTAATAGTCCCCAGCTAAAAAGATACCATACACTTCTGCGCATTCCTTCCACTGTATTCAGGGTGCCTGTTTTTATATATGGCAGTTCCAACAAGAATATAGTTACCCTCAGTAGATTAAAGTAGGTTTTTCTATTTCCACTTAGAAATTCACATTCAATAAGTGGAAGCTTTTATTTAGTTAATAATTAAGCTGCAATAGGAATACAGTGCTCTGCAGATCTTTTTGTGAGCCCTTGTACCTTTCTATGTTGTATTCCTTAACTGAAAATAAACCTTTAGCACCAACCTGGGATGTAAATGCTACTTCTAAACCAGGTATGGTGGAATACCTCTATAATCCCAGCACTCAGGAGGACCTTGGCTGGAGGCCAGCTTGGGCTAGAAAACACATGAGTCCGTATGGTTGAGACTTGTCTTAAAATCAAACCCAGCTGTGATTGTGTATTCTGGTCTCATTAAAAACTTACTGGACTGCAGAAATGACTCCATCAGTAAGTTACTTGCTCTGCAGTAATGAGGGACTGAGTTGGATCCCCAGCATTTTTATACAGCTTGACCCAGCTGTACCTATTGTCCCAGGCTGGGAAGGTTGCAGGTATGTGGATCCCAAAGGCTCACTATCGAGTCAGCATAGATGAATCTGTGAGCCCCAGACTCAGGAGACCCTGTCTTTTAAAATCAGGCAGAGAGAAAGGAAGATCGTTAGCATTGACCTCTGTCCCCTACCTGTGCACTCAAGACACACCAGCATGCACCCAGGCAGCCTGACTTTCCAGTAGCACCCAAGGAGGACAGTCTGTAATCCCTTTTCTAAATCTTATCTTCAGAAAGCTGGAAAAACCAAAAGCTCTTTGGTAGTAAAAACTTGTACAAATCAATGGCATAAGGAGTTTTCTATAATGGTTTGTGTACTTTATAACTTTTTTCCTCTTTGCCAGTACTGGGAAATGAATCCAGGGTACTTGCTGGGCAAGTACTTTACCACCCACCCATTTTCCCAGACCTTTTTTTTTTTTTTTTGATTGAGACACAGTTTTACAAAATTGCCCTGGCTGGCCTTGAACTCACTGTGTAGGTCAGGTCAACCTAGAGTTGGTGTACTCATACCTCAGTCTTCTGAGTTGCTAGGGTCTAGCTTCGACATGAGTCAGGGGTCATCAAGAACTAGGGATAAGTGGTAGGCGACTAAGAAAACACATCGAGCACTCCTGGGAGACTTGCTCTCTTCAGGAATCCATCTCATAGGCATACACCAAACCCAGACACTATTGCTGATACCAAGAAATGCTTGCTGACAGAAGCCTGATACAGCTGTCTCCTGAGAGGCTCTGACAGCGCCTGACAAATACTGAGATGGATGCTCACTGCTAACCATTGGACTGAGCATGGGGTCCCCAATGGAGGAGTTAGAAAAAGGACAGAAAGAGCTGAGGGGGTCTGCAACCTCATAGGAAGAACAACAATATTCACCAACCAGACCCCCCAGAGCTTCCAGGGACTAAACCACAAACCAAAAAGTACACATAGAGGACCCACTGCTCCAGCTACATATGTAGCTGAGGATGGCCTTGTCAGTCATCAATGGGAAGGAAGGCCCTTGGTCCTGTGAAGGCTGGATAGATATTCCAGTGTAGGGGAATGCCAGGGTGGGTAGGTGGGAGAGCACCCTCATAGAAGCAGGGCTGATGGGGTTGATAGGGGGTTTTCCAAGTGGAAATTGGGAAGGAGGATAACATTTGAAATGTAAATAAATAAAATAACCAATAATTTTTTTTTTTTTTAAATTAAGAAAACAGATCAATTGAGGAAACTGTTCATGCCATGAGAGCCCCTGAACTTGGGAATCAGAATGCTCATATGGACTTGACTCAGCCAAAATTTTTTATTGAAATCATACAAGGAAGTTGGGTTACAAAGTTCATGGGGGAGGGGGGTAAATGCTTCACTATTTACCTGTGCCAACATTTTCTTGTGATACAGAGTACAGATTAGAACAGAAAAGAGGGAACTATACAATCTCATACATAAAAGTTTTACAGCAAGCACAATTTTTTTATATCTCCTGACAACCAATCTCTGGTGAGGTCAAGGGCAGCAGTATTGTGATTACAAAGTCAATTATCTTACAGACATGCTTCGAGAGAGCATGGTTTCATAAAAGAGCAAACATGAGGTCATACTGCTAACCTTGAAGTCTTTGGATCTCCATTCAGGGTCAAACATTCAGGACCCCATCTCTCTGTGTACAAAAACATTCTCTCTTAATGTGTATGGAGAATTTCTAGGGGACTGCCACCATTGTCCCTGAACCCAAGGAACCCACTGCTGAACTTTCTGGGGAATATCTGTATTTTATTATGTTCTTAGTATTGTACTAAAAATGACCTGTTTTTATTATACAGAATTGAGACTAAGACTGGAGGAACAGCTGCAGACTTACTCATCTCTGCCTGAGGCTTAGGTTACTGTCAGTTTCACCTTGAGTGAGTGACTGTAACATATATTTCTCTTGAATTCATGAACAGCCTTCACTTTAATATTATTGGTAACATCTTATTTCTGGATATCAAGCTGGTTCCTACTAGGTCTTGCCAGGTCACCAAACACCAGTTTAATCAGGAAGAAAGGAAAAAAAAGGAACAGTAAATAGATAAGGAGAATGATAAGTACTACGAATAATTGCAGAAATGACATCATGAGGTGCTTGCCCCAAAGAAGCAGGCCTTGGGTCCTCTCAGTACTCAATTTGCGGCCACAGAGGGTTTAGCCTTGTGCTTTGAAACACAGTACCCCCCTGCAGGTTTTTCTTCCTTGTCATCAGGGGTCCCAGGTATCTCCAGCTTAAGGTAGATTGTCTGAAATTATAGTCCTGTTCTACCAGGCCCCACTGTAACTTTTTAAATTCCCAACTCTTAGATTTTAGTAAAAGAATTATCAGCTTATATATATATTTGGCAAGTCCTCTTTAGCAAAGTATTTGTTTAAATAATTAACTTGAGTCATTATTTGTTCTCAGTGAATTCAAGTGAGTTAAATGTGGGGAACATGCTGCTCATGTACAATTATTGGGATATGCAGGGCCAGATCATTTTAGCACAGATTTCTTTCTACCAGACTTTCAAAGAAGAGCTAATACCAATACTCCTCACACTATTCCACATAGTAGAAACAGAAGGAACATTGCTAAACTTATGCTATGAAGCTACAGTCACCTTAACATCTAAGCCATACAAGACTCAACAAAGAAAGGAAATTTCAGACCAATTTCTCTTACGAGCATTGATACAAAAATACTCAATAAAATACTTGCAAAACGAATCCAAGAACACATCAAAAACAATCATCCACCGTAATCAAGTAGGCTTCATTTTAGGGATGCTGGAATGGCTCAATATACAAAAATCCATCAATGTAATCCAACATATAAACAATCTGAAAGAAAAATAACACCTGATCATCTCATTGGATGCTGAGAAAGCCTTTGACAAAATCCATCACCACTCCATGGTAAAAGTCTTTGAGAGATCACTGATACAAGATGCATAACTAAATATAGTTAAAGCAACAGACAGCAAGCCAATAGCCAATATCAAATTAAATGGTGAGAAAATTAAAGCAATCCCACGAAAATAAGGGAGAAGACAAGGCTGTCGACTTTCAATATAGCACTTGAATTTCTCAATAGAGAAATTAAAAAAATAAAGATCAAGAGAATACAAATTGGAAAGGAAGAAGTCCAAGTATCCCTAACTGCAGATGATATAGTGTATGTATGTATGTGTGTGTGTGTGTGTGTATATATATATATATATATATATATATATATTATAGATAGATGTGTATATGTGTGTGTTCCCAAATATTCTACCAGAGAAATCTACAGCTGATAAACACCTTCAGTAAAGCAGTTGGATATGAAATTAAAGAAATCATTAGCCCTCCTTGACATAAATGATAAACTGGCAGAGAAAGAAATTAAGGAAACAACTCCCTCCAAAATAGCCACAACACCATGAAATATCTTGGTATAACTCTAACCAAGCAAGTGAAAGATCTATATGAGAAGAACTTAAAGTCCCTGAAGAAATTGAAGAAGGTATCAGAAGATGCAAAGCCCTCCCATGCACATGGATCACTAGAATTAACACAATGGAAGTGGTCATCTTACCAAAGCAATCTACAGATTTAATGCAATCCCCAGCAAAATTCCAACACATTTCTTAACAGTGAAAGAGCAATTCTCAACTTCATATGGAAAAACAAACAACCCAGGATAGCTACAACAATCCTGTACAATAAGGGAACTTCTGGAGGAATCACCATCCCAGATCTCAAGCTGTACTATAAAGCAATAGTGATAAAAACTGTAAGGTATCACTAGAGAAACAGACACAGATCTTAGTATACAAGAGTTATTGGTACAGAAACAGACCAATGTAATAGAATCAAAGACCCAGAAATAAACCCTCACACTGAAGGACACTTGATTTTCAATAAGGAAGCCAAAACCATACAATGGAAAAAAGAAAGCAACAAATGATACCCATCTAACTGGATGTCAGCATGCATGTAGAAGAATGCAAATAGATCCATATTTACCACCCTGCACAAAACTCAAGTCCAATCAAGGACCTCAACATAAAACCTGATACACTAAATCTCATAGAAGAGAAATTGGGAAAGGGCCTCAAACTTATTGGCACAGGGAAATATTTCCTGAACAGAATACCAATGGCTCAGGCCCTAAGATCAACAATTGGTAAATGGGCCCTCATGAAACTGATAACCTTCTGTATGGCAAAGGACACTGTTTACAGGACAAAATGGCAGCCTACAGATTGGGAAAAGATATTCACTAACCCTTTATCTGACAGAGGGATAATAGCCAAAATACCCAAATAACCCAATTAAAATAGGTACATAGCTAAATAAATTCGCAACAGAGGAATCTTGAATGGCTGAGAAGCAGTTAAAGAAATGTTTAAGTCCTTAGTGATCAGGGAAACACAAATCAAAATGGCAGGAGATTCCACCTTATACTAATCAGAATGGGTAAACTCAAGTGGTAGCACATGCTGGCAAGGATTTGGAGCTTTGCCAACATTGCTCCATTGCTGATGAAAGTGCAAACTTGTACAACTACGTTGGAAATCAATTTGGCAGTTTCTCAAAAAAACTGGGAGTAGTTATACTACTCCTGGGCAAATACCCAAAAGATCCTCCATCATCCCACAGGGACATTTGCTCAAGTATGTTCATAGCCACCTTATTCACAATAGCCAGAAATTGGAAACAACCTAGCTCTTCCTCAACTGAAGAAAATGTTCAAATACACAATGGAATGCTATTCAGCTGTTAAAAACAATTTTGCAGGCAAATGAATAGATTGTGAGAAAATCATGCACAGTGAGTCAGAAAGACTATGTGGTATGTACTCATGTGCAAGTGGACATAAGCCATAAAGTACAGGATAACCATGCTACACTCCAAAGACCCAAACTGGGTAAGAAGAACCCAAGGGAGGATGCAAGAATCTCCGTCAGAAGGGGAAACTAGTCAGTGGAGGTGAATGGAGAGAACTGAGCAGAAGAGGCAAGGAAAGAAACAAGGGATGTGGGTGTGTGCAGAGGTGAGGCAGGAGATGACTGAGATTGAGAATGGAAATTGGTGGGAGGCGTCTCTGGTAACTAGCTGGAGTCTTGGGGTTGGGTTGTGGGTGGAAAAGATATGAGGAGTCTATGGAGGTGACCCTAAATGAGATTCCTACCAAAGTTGGATACAGAGACTTAAGTGGCCACTTCCTGTAACTAGGTGGGACTTCCAGAAGAGGGAGTGTGATACCAAGTCACCCACAAAACTCAAACTCAGAGATGCACAGAGTGAAAAACAGAGCAGACTAAGGGAACAACCAACCAACGGCTGTACCAATCTGAGACTCTCCCATGTGAGTGCCAATCCCTAACACTATTATTGATATTGTGCTATACCTGAGAGACTTCATCCAGCAGCTAATGGAGGCAGATGACCTACAGCCAAACAACAGGCAGGGCCTAGGGGAATCTTATAGAAGAGTTGGGGATAGAAGTCTTAGGGGTCAATGATAACATAAGTTGACCTACACAGTCAACTAACCTGGGCCCATGGGTCTCAGAGCCTGGACCACCAACCAAGGCACATGCAGGGGCTGGACCATGAGCTCACCACAGCTTAATAGAAGGGAAACAAAACCATATAAACCAAGCCCTTCTAATCATCATTATAGTAGGCCTCTATTTTACTGTACTTCAAGTCTCAGAATATTTCAAAACATCATTTTCAATCTCAGATGGAATTTATGGATCAACATTCTTTATAGCAACGGGATTCCATGGCCTTCATGTAATTATCGGATCTTCATTCCTCATTTTATACTTTTTATGACAACTAAAATTTCACTTCACATCCAAACATCTTTTTGGATTTGAAGCAGCAGCATGATATTGACACTTTGTAGATGTAGTCTATTCTTATATGTCTCAATCTATTGATGAGGATCATACTCCCTTTGTATAATTAATATAACTGACTTCCAATTAGTAGACTCTTGATAAACCTCAGAAGAGAGTAATTATTTACTATCATCTTAATCAATAGCTTACTATCTTTTATTGCATTCTGACTAACTCATATAAATTTATATCCAGAAAAAGCAAACCCCTATGTATGTGGATTTGACCCCACAAGCTCTGCACACTTACTCTTGTCAATAAAATTCTTCCTAGTAGCCATTACATTTCAACTATTTGATCTAGAAATTGCTATATTACTCCCCCTCCCATGAGCAATTCAAACAACCAATATTAGTACTATAATATTCTCAGCTTTCATCCTAGTAACTTTTGTAGCAACGTGCAGCTTGGTTTTCACATGGTTCCTCTAACAGGTGAGTGGGGGCTTGCTCAGGGTCTGTTTCCTGACATTGGATCCCATTCCCTCTACCTGTACTGCCTGGTTAGGCCTCAGTGGGAGAGGATGTGCCTAGTCCTAGTCCCTAGATCCAGGGTGGGGTGGTACCCAAGCGGGGTTTCCCTTCTCTGAGGAAAGCGGATGGGGCAATGGGGAGAGGGATTTGTAAGGGTGGAATGAGAGAGGTGGTGGGGATGTGATCAGGATAGAAAGTGAATCAAAAAAAATTATTGGGGGAAAAAGTAGTAATGTTTTGGATTCCAGGAAGTCTTAAAATTATGTAGATGTCAGGTTAAACTCCATGCCTCTAAATGACATTTTGATATGATTGTGAAATAACTAAACTATATGGGAGAACTCATAGTCACATGTATACTAAAGTAATGCTGCTTTAATGTACTTACCTGACAAGAAAAGCATTGTTCTTAAAGGTGATACAAAAGGGTAATGTTAACTCTATTCATGCTTGCTCAAATTGTAATCACACTGCAAAATACTTTTACACATTTCATGACAGTGCCTATGTATTCCTAGATGGCCCAGAATTAGTTAAATAAAACCGGCTTCAAACTCATAATCAGTCTGCCTCTGCTTTCTAAAGGCTAGGATTAAATGTGCCAGTTTGCCAGCCTTCTAAGATTTAATTATTTGATATGTATGGATGTTGTATTAAGTTCATGCAGTAGCTGTAGATGCCTGAAAGGAGGATCAAATACTATGGAATTAGAGTCACAGAAGGTTAGTTGTTAGATGTCATGTTAGAACGGAAGTTCTTCCTTTAGAAGAGCAGTTAGTGCTAATTGATTTCTTCAGCATGACATTACCCAGAGTTCTGTTCTTCTTAATCAACTTGCCAATTTGAAATTACTTCCAGTATAAAAATGAGTCAATAAATGTTGAGAGTCAGCCTAATCATAATTCTTTGAAGAGCTCTGATAAGAAGGACAATGGGAACCTAGTATGCCCTTTCTAGACTTCTAAAGGAATTTAAGTTTTGGTTCTTGGAAACTATGGTTTTGCCCCCTGAATAGGCCTGGAGTTATCAGTACCAATGCTACTATGTATGGTCTTAGATGCCCTTGACATTGTGTTCCTATTGTACAACATTGCATTAAGCAATTAGTTTTCTACTGACCATCCATTTCTCCCTTAAATTTTATGAGATGCAGGACTTTTTAAACAAACAAAACCCAAAGTAACCTAAAACTGATATCAGCTTTTCTACCTTTATGTTCTATCCTATACTCTCCCTTAGGACCCTGCCACTAAAAGCATTGGTTCAGATCAAATTAATACCTTACTTTACTTAAGATAATACAAACAACAGCTTTTTAAGAAATGGCTGCTTCTATTTTGCCTTTATTGTTTTTATTTATTCCTCGTTATATCATATTTGGGAAAAACCGAATTAGAGTCTGTGTTTTAAGGATATCAACATACTAAATCTTTTATTACTCTTTAATTTTGTATGTGTACATGCACACATGTCATTAAAGAACAACTTGAGAGACTCAGCCCTCCTATTACATGCAGCCTGGGAATTTAATTCAGGTTTGTAAGGCTTGGAAGTAAATTAACTTATATGCTCATCTTACCTGTCATATTACTCATATTTTATGTTGATATAAATATTAAAACAAGGACTAAAGGATTTCTGAACTTATTAACTTAAAAGCATTTTATATAACAGCACATGCAAGAACTGCTAGTTATTAGGAGTAATCCCTGAGACAAAATATAGAACTGTCTTGAGCTTCCTGGGAACAGGGGAGGAAAAATTACAGAGACATTATCCACGTAAATGAGCTCTCATGCTCAAAAAGACAATTTTGAACCAATAAATTTTGTGTTACGCTTAAAAAGCATTGTAAAATATGAGGCAAAATTGAATCCAGCCTTCAAGTTTTTATTAGGATAACAATCCTTCAAGCATAAGAAAAACTTTCTTTACTGTAAGTTTAATGGTACACAGCAACAGTTGTTAACTATCAAGCTACAATGATAACACTATTTGTTGAACTGTAGATTAAATGTATCAAGAAGTTTGTCATTTTTTACAAACATCAATTTTTCTACTGAAAATGAAAAAAACTGACAGTTTTTACTAATATAATAAGCTGTGAAATTAATTTCCTACTTTAGATTTTCTACTTTTTAGATTTGAAAATATCTCTAAGATTGTTATGAAAATAGATCCTGGTTTCATCAAAATGTATTATTTCATTCATCATCTACTGTTGGCTTGATGGTCACTCCTCTTCTTATCTGGCCCCAACCAATTAAACTGAAAAATTAAAATAGAAGAAATCATGTATTTAAATCCATTTAATCAGCATTATCACATAATCACTTTACAACAGTTTTACTTACTTTACCTAACTATAAGTTCAAGCATGCTCTCATAATACACTTCTCTATAAAGGAACAACTCATTTCCTTTGATTCCTATAAACTTACAGAGTTCTAGTCAGCATGAACAATTTACTTACTTTTATTTATGTGTATGAGTGTATATGTCTGACTACCAGGTTTGGGCAATGCCTGTGGAGGCTAGAAGAAGATATCAGACACCCTGAAACTAGTTACAAATAATTATCAGCCACCAAGTAAGTTCTGGGAATGGAACTTGGGTCTTCTAAAGCAGCCACTGTTTGGAATCATCAGGTCACCTCTCCAGCTATCTCCCTGCCCTCTTTTTTAAGGGAAAGAAAACAAAGTATACTGTCCAGTAACAGAGCAGTTATATAGCCCTGGGTTCAACTCTGTAGCAACAAAGAAAAAACAAAAAGAAAAAAAACAATACAGTTCTAGAACTCAGATGTAAATATGCTTCCAGAGTAATATGCCTACCTATCCAAAACAGCTTGTTAGGGTGACCATGCTAATCAATGAAAACATGGTAGATTTTATTTTATTTTGAGACAGAGACCCAGTATGTAGTCCTATCTGTCTTGGAACTTACAGAGATCCTCCTGCCAATGCCTCCCTAGTACTGAGATTAAAGGAATCCAGTAGATTCCTTCAATTCAGTAGACTAAAAAAACAACAACAAAAAAACCCAAACAAAAAACCTGATTTTCTCCTGAAAGTAAATGCTTTACAAAATTTGTTTGCGTCTCAACAGATATATGATAATGGTTTTAAATAAAAATAAGTTAAAATTTTGTAACGTCTCCCCCTCCCCCCCCAAAAAAACCCTGGCTTTTCTTTTGTCCCTAACTTCCTCTCTCCTTTCCTTCCTTCCTTCCTGAGTGCTGCTGGTGATCAAACTCATGGAAAAGGTTTTAACACATCAGGGAATCACGACTTTGTTTCTTAAAGTTTGCTCTTTTTGATGTTGGGCAAGAAAGAGTTTAAGTACTGTTTAAGTCTACAATTGCAAGACTATTAAAGGAAACAATCAACAATATGAAAACTTAAGGAGGAATTTGTTGCCCCTATATAAATACCAAATACCTAAAACCATACTGACTAAACTAGTTTAGAAAACTAAAGCTATGGGCTGGAGTGATGGCTCAGTGGTTAAGAACACTGACTGCTTCAGGACTCAGAGGTCCTGAGTTCAATTCCCAGCAACCACATTGTGGCTAACAACCATCTGTAATGTACTCTGATGCCCTCTTCTGGTGTGTTTATGAAGACAGCTACAGTGTACTCATATACACAAAATAAATAAATAATATAAAAAACCCCTAAAGCTATAAAGATCCTTGACAACCAAGTCAAATGCTCAGCTAAAATTTAAATAAATAAATTATAAAATTTAAAAATTCTGTTCTTGAAATTATAGGAAATGTCAAGGTTCTTACTTTTTCTAAGTGAACCACATCCCTAGATACAGAGTTGTATAGTGAATGTCAACCTAATTGCAGGTTTTGAATGATATAAGAAGGATGAAACTTATTTTGATCTTGCCTGACCTAGGAGTTGTGTCAGAAGCTGTGGGATTAAAAAAACAAAAAACAAAAACTGCAAGAGATTCTATATCTGAGGCATTAATTACAGGTTTTGCCTCCTGGGAAAATAAAAATATTTTTAAAAGCTAAGTAGGGAAGACTATATCTACAGACATTATCCTTTATTTCTGTTTAAAGTCATTCTGGAAAATAGAAGGAAGCAGGGTAAAATAATTAAAGTGAGTGCTGAAAGAAAAACAAAATCCTAGCAAACTGAATTTAGTATCTGATAAAACTACCTTTCAAAAATGAAAATTCAGAAGTAGAAAGAAGGCACAACAACTAAGAGCACTGGATTCTTTTGTAGGGGACCAGGGTTCTATTTCCCCCACTTGCATGGTAAAAACACAACCTTCTGTAACTCCTGCCCTAAGGCATCTAATATTCTCTCCTGAGGCTCTGCAAACAATATAATGCACAGACATACATGCATATACAAAATGAAATTTTATTTATACATATAAAATAAAAAAGGAGTGACTTGAAAGTTTCCAATAAATGAAAGCAATTGAAGTCTATTATGACTGGACGTGCTCAACTAAAAATACTAAAAGGAGGGGCTCAGACAGTCTCTCAGTGATCATTTCTTGTGGTGGAGCTGGATTCGGTTCCCAAGATTACCATCTATAACTTTGGTTCTAGAAAATCAGATTCTATCTTCTGCCCTCTGCTCATCCATGTGTTAGACAACAATACAGGCAAACCACTCACAAAGAATAAAAATAATTAAAGCCATCACTCCTACAGTAAAAGCCAGAAAAATTGGTTACAGTCACAGACCAACTAATGTGAAAGTAAACAGAGCAGCAAAATGAGAGAAACCCTGCCTCAACAAGGTGGAAGAATAGATCAATTCTCAAAAGAATTGTAATAAAGCTACACCCTCAACTCCTAAAAAGCTTTCATTTTAATATAGGTTTTGCAATGTTAAGATGTTGTATACAAAAACTATAATTAGATGTCTGTAAAATAAATACAGAAAAGATAAGCAAATCACAACTATCTACAGAAAAGTTAAAACTCTTGTAACACAAACCTAATGAACTGAATTCTACCCCTGAAACCCACAGTAGAGCTAAGCAGAAACTCCATAGGGTTGTCTACTAAATTAACAAATTTTTTAAAAATTTAAAATAAGGTACCCCCCACCCCAAAAAAGAAATCCTAAGGGAAAACTTGTATACATACAGAACATAAATGACACCACAGCAGTATTAACACCAGTATTTTTTTCTGTTTGTTTTTAACTTTTCTCCTTCCTAAGAGACTCAAATTTAGATCTAAAAAATGCACAGATCAGATAAGTAAATGACAGGAAAATACATATCCTATATTTTCATATTAAAGTAACAAGAAACTACTATAATAAATGTGTAACAATTCAACAGGAAAAGACAATTACAAACATGATACAGATCAATACTGCAGCTCTAAAAAGGTAGAAATACACACATACATTAATTTTATGTATGTATGTATGTAATGTATGTAACCTAAAATTATAAAATTAGTAAGGTGGTTGTAAAAGAGGAAAAGTCC
This sequence comes from Rhynchomys soricoides, assembly GCA_019843965.1. Classification (NCBI taxonomy): domain Eukaryota; kingdom Metazoa; phylum Chordata; class Mammalia; order Rodentia; family Muridae; genus Rhynchomys; species Rhynchomys soricoides. Next base: position 57,500 of record JADRCH010007085.1, read on the forward strand.
TTAAGTAAGCAAGAAACAGAGGGCAATGGAACACATGTAATATAATGCAAATGGTATGTATGACTAATTGGGAAAAGGGAACCAGCCAATAGGAGTGCTTTAGGAGAAAGCAGTGGGCAATTAAGAACAAAATGAGTATTTTGATATGTAGATGATAGCTACCTTTGGTTAAAGTTGTTTGCTTGTTTAAGAGAACTTTCAGTAAAGCTAGTGAGATGGCTCAGCAGATAAAGGCCTTACTACCAAATCTGACCTGAGTTAGACATCCTAGTACCCAGTTAATTAATGAAAAGTTGTCCTCTTGCTTTCCATAGGAATGCTGTCCTTCCTCCACACATACACAAATAAGTATTAAAAACAAACAGAATCCCACTAAAGTAAAAATGGTAGATTAAAACACAAAAGATATCTTAAAAGAAACAATAATCTAGAATATATGTCAGAAATGATCAATTAGAAGTTTTAATTCTTTTTAACATTGGCTGGTTTTGTTTGTTTGGAATGTAAGGTCTATATACACATTAAATATACACAACACATATAAACCACTCCTTTTATGCTAACCTAAATAATTCAAAGTATAGTTTTGCAAGAGATACAGAGTAATATTCAGTTTTATGAGTACAGGCCATAAATGGAAGCAGCCAATGTCCACTGATGGGTGGAAAAAACTCATTAGTTACACATTCAATAGTAATTCTGATATATACTATAAAGAGATAAATCTTAAGAACCCTACACCAAAAAAAAAAAAAAAAATAGAAAAACAAAAAACAAATTATATAACTTGTAAATAGCAATTAGGACACTCTAACAACACAACAAAAACACAACTAAAACTGTAACATTCGGTTATGTTTAATAACTAATATTTGTCTCTGAGGTTTTATAAAGAATGATTAGTGAGAGTAACTGTAAATAATGTGAATGGATTCCTTACCAATAAACTATACAATTTAAAATGGCTTACACAGTTTTAACACTATGTAAATAAATATACAGCTGAAAATTAAAGCTATGAAACTGAACGATATTAAAGCTATGTGTGATAGTGAAGGAGGTAGAAGAGGATCACAAATTTAGACCAGATTACAAAGTTAGTGAACACCTGTGTCAAAATAAAAAGTAAGAAAGATAGCTGAAGATGTTGCTAAGAAGTACAGTACTTAGACAAAATGTGAGACCAGAGGTTTAACTAAAAACAAACAAAACCCCCCCAAAACAACAACAACAACAAAAAACAAAACCTGCTAAGTACCACATGATATATGCTGTTTTTTTCTTGACTGAACAGTAACAAAACTGAAGAACTTACCGCCAGTGTTTCTCAACTCGTCGGCTAAGAGCAATTTTTTCTCCTACTTCTGTGCACACAGGATTGGTGAGAACAATTTTACCCAAATCTGCCTTGACTGCACTAACTCTGCCTCCTGTAGACAAGGATCCTATGTTCACCATGAGTACTTCATTCTTGGATAGCTTTTGAACCTAGGAAAATTATTAAAATATTAAAACTTAAAAAAAAAAAAGCTGTATGATGAAAAGAACTAAATTCTGAAAAATTTCATTACCATAAGATTTGATTTTAAGTTGTATACTATCAAAGATCTATATAATATTCCATGATTATATGAAAGCTCCATTACAGCCTAGCACCCTAGATTGTAATTTAAGGTGAAACAAAAAGACTGACAGTATTTGAAGGCCAATCTATACTACAGTATGTAGTCTAGTCTGGCTGGTACAGACCCTAATTTTAATAAGATACAAATTTAGTCTACATCTAAAAATAGATTACCAATTATAGCACTAATCAAAAAAACAGGTGAAATTTCTAAAAAAGGGTTACACATTTTCCTTAAGGGCATAATGTTACAAAAATATTAAGTAGATTCTAGTAGTCTAATTCCACAGATATGTTCATATCTGTTCATATGTTACATATGTTCAGATCCTATGTAATTTGTGAACAATTATGAGCCAGAGCTATTCTCAGAGCTCTGTTGACAACAGCATAATACTCAAGTTCAGATCATCATTTTTAAAATCCTTATTTTCATAAAATGTCATGTGACGGTGGATAAATAACATGCCTCGCTCTAGATTCAATCCTTGGCAACAACATCAACAAAGTGGCCCAGTAAGAAATCTGTATAAAGGAACTCTAGCTCAAGTCCTAGTACTCACAAAGGATCACTCACAACTATCTGTTGTAGTTTCCCAACTCAAAGGGATCTTCATTAACATCTGCAAATGTGGCAAACACATAATAAAGGAGGAAAACATAAATGAATACTTACTAAGCTTCTGAGAAAAGACTCCTTTTCACAAAGGCAAATCTGGTCAAAGTGCTAAAACTTAAACAACCATTAGGTGCTTCTACTTCTAAATGTTTTAGTCAAGTCCCCATCCCTACCTGTCAAAGCCCAGATTGTACCACAGAAGAGATGAGAATTTAAAAATGGTCTATAGAAAGAAGTGCTACAAACAAAAAATGCAGAGGTACAGCATTTGCAATCCTGAACACACAGCAGCAATGGACACTTGCACAAATTGAGTTCATTATGGCTAAAGAAAGTGTCCATAAAATCTCATCATATCCTAAGGAGCTAATGACTTAATTCCTGTGTAAAAGTGTGTCATTCTCTGCACTAGTGTAGCCATATTGCACTAGTTGGGTAGCATGTGTTCAGGGGGAAAAAGACGGGCAAGGTCTGAACCCTCAGTTTCTGTTCCTACGACTATTCCTTGACTTCACCACCATGGACAAAGCCACTACAATTATAAACAAACTCTTTCTTCAACTTCTCTGGGTCATGGTGTTCTACTACAGCAATAGAAAAGTAACTAATACAACAGTACTTACTTGCCTAGCAAGGCTTTAATCATCACTACTCCAAAACAACTAAAAACAACTTAATATAGAAATGCACAATTTTAACCAATTTTTGTCCTTTAGATTACTGTATCTTAAAAAAGATAAAATGAAATCTAGGACTGAAGAGTTGGCTCAGCAGTTAAAACCATCAGCCACTCTTCCAGAAAACTGAGGTTTAATTCCCAGCACCAAAAAGTGGTTAGTACCAGTTTGTACCCTAAGGGATCTGGTGCCATCTTCTGGCCTCTTCAGGTACCAGGAACACGTAGGTTACATACATAAATATTGGTAAAACACCCATACATATTAAATTTAAAAAATGATTTTTAAAGGAAGTACCCATAGCTTTAAAAATGTTTATTTACTTTTATATGTTTTGATTTATGTAGGTATGTGCACTGCATATACACATGAGCCCATGGAAACTAAATGAGAGTACTGGATCCCCTTGAAGTAGTTACAGATAATTGTGAGCCACAATGTGGGTGCTAAGAACAAAACTAAGGTTCTCCCCAAGAACAATAAGCATTATCAACCATTGCTCTGGCTTCAGTTTTGTCTTGTAAACACTTTATAAGTTAGTGTGTGTTGCTTTTAAAGAACATTTTAATTTAATGTGTTGTGTCTATACATGTACAAGTGTACATGTGTGCAGGTACAGAGCAACAAAATGCATGTGTGCAAAGTCAGAAAACAACTTATAGAAGTTTGTTCTCTATTTTCTCCTGTGTCTTAGGACTGAACTCAGGAAACTCAGGTTATTACAGGTGGCAGCAATGGCCTTTATCCACTCAGCCATTTTGCTAGCCCTACTGCAGTTTTCTCTGAACAAAGCAAAGGACTAAATTGCCAGGGATAATATCTGCACACCAATATATTTTTTTTTTTTTTAAATTCTTCTAAAAAGTATCTCTCTGCACTTGTCAAAAAGGTGTTGATAAGTTTTTAAATCTCTGTCAAGTAAATCTCTGGATAAGTAACATGCACAAATACTTTTCTCTCTCTAATTTTGTTTTTTAAAAGTGTGTATGTTATGGATTCACTTATGTTCAATTCATGAGGGGCACAGTATGACATCAGGTGTCTTTTTGCTTGGCTGGTGGTAGGGATCTAAAGTCTAGTTCCTAATGCTGCATGAGAAGTACTTTTATGTTCTAGGACATCACCTCAGAACCCCTTCTGTTTTTGTAATTTAGGCCTAATGAGATGTTTTAATGGGTAAGGATACTTTGCTGTGGCACTTAGAACCCATCTAAACAGTATACTAACTCTACAAAGTTATCTATGACTTCTAAAATCTGCCATGGCAATACATATACATGCACACAATAAAATTTTTAAAAATTTAAAACTTAAAAAGTAATGTAAACAATTCCTTTTCTATGGCTATGGGTGATTACTTTATAGAAAGTTCCAATTTATTTACTTCTTTTACAATTCCATTTTAATTAAAAAAGACTGAAATACTAAATAATTTCATAGCTTTGAAACAGTTATGATAAAACGAAATTACCTTTGCTGCTTTTTTGTCTCCTTCTGTACGTACACCTAGTAGCCGTCTCAGTAGGAAGTAGGAAATTTCTAATTCTGTGAATATCTCAGGTAATGCTCCAACAGTACCAAGAACCTGCCCAACCATTCTATCTGCTCGGCATAATGTTGGGTCAATTTTTGTTCCAACTCCTAATAAAATGTAGGTGTATATAGCTTTATATTCTATTTGTTTAAAACTCATGAAAAACTGAAGCATTAACTCTATACAGAATAGTATATTTCATAGTAGTAGATACATTTCTGTTTGCCACTTTTATCTAAATAAAACTAAATAAATATCTCCAAAAATCTCTAAAACTGACTCGTTTGGTACCCCCTGTAGATTTGAAACTCACTTTCTACCAGTGAATCCACAGCTATCACATATGATGCTGATCTAAATAGACTACCTGTACTCTCCCATCCTCCACCATTCTAACCTTTGAGTCCCTCTAGTTCTGTCACCATTTACCTCAGCATACCCCCTCTCACCAACTCATCTCCTTTCCTCTGGGAATCAAAGCAATCTCCAGCCAGCTTCCTACCAGAGACCCTATAGCCACAACATGTGGGCAGAAAAGATAACTGCACTCTCTTACCCTTCCCACTATACTATAGTTGCCAATGTCATATTACAGCCTCCAAGCCCTGCCTAGAACCCATACCCTGTGAATTTCCTATTTCATAATCTTCTTGTATCTTCTTCCAGTGTTTACAGTCCAAGTTGCACTCTCTCCTGGTAGTTCCAATCTGACCAATCTCCACTTCACTATTCCCACTCCCCTAGGATAGTTTTCCTGACTCTAGGAAAACTTCATTCCCTTTGGCTATTTTACACACACACACACACACACACACACACACACCCATCCACCCCCTCCAAGCCTACCCCTGATGATACAAACAAAAACCAAAAATAGAGAATCTAGACAAATAAGCAAATAATATGGCAAGAAAAATTAAAACACAGGAACAAGTAAGTAGGAAATGTAGGATACTTCAAAAAGAACAAACCTTGGAATTAAAGGAACAGATGGAAAAGAAAAAAATTCTGGTCAACAGCATAAACCATATCTTCAAGGAGATCACAAATAAAAAATTTTCCAAACTGTGTAAAGCCACATTCATACCATATAAGCAACACACAAAACACTAAATAGATAAAACTTGAAAGAAAACTGTCTGCAAATCAGAGTTTAAACACTAAAAATATACAAAGAAAGTCTACTGATAGCTGAAAGAGAATTAAAGTCATATTCAAGGAAAACCTATCAGATTATCAGTTGATTTCTTAAAGTAAACTTTGAAAGCCTGGAGCAATGCATTCCAAGTCCTAAAAGACTACAACAGCCACCTAAAGTAATATATCCAGCAAAACTAGTTGAAGGGGAAAAAAACTTTCTACAATACAAACAGATTTTAAAAACCTTTATCCAAAAGACCAACCCTGAACAGAACATGGAAAGCAAAAGTTAGGACTGAAGTGGAAGAAATATAGAAAAGACAATGTAGAAGAAACACAATGAAGCTATAATAAATTGAAACATAAAACCAAAAAAAATGCAACTTACATTCTTTTCAATAACGATTATAACACTGCAAACCAATAGATATAAGCTGAATAAACAAAGTATCTTTCTGTTGTCTATTAAAAAAAGTTATTAGCTTTAAAGAAAGGTACCACTTTAAAGGGAAAAGATAGTGATCCAAAGCCCTCTATTGGCCTCTGAAGATATCAAGCAGACTTGTGATACATATAAATACATGCAAAGAAATACTCATACCTATCTATACATTTTCAAAACATCCTTATGAAACCTTGACTACATATAAGCCAATTCAAATAATTAAAAGTATAGCAATAAATTTTAACTGATAAGCCATTACATTTGTTATTGCTAAAAAATTATACTATGTAGGCAGAGGAGATGCTGTGCAAACTTGAGAATGCCAGAACACATATCATGCTGGGGACAGTAGTACACATCTGTCATTACAGTATTCCTATTTCAAGATGAAAGTCAGAAATAGAATCCCCAGAAACTTGTAAGACTTTGGCCTGGTATATAGAGCACTAAATAGATTTTTCTCAAACAAGATGAAAGTTAAAGACCAACACCCAAGGCTGTCTTCTGATTTCTATATATGTATGCCATAGCACTTTTGTTTATATCACAAACATATATGCACACATACTCATGGATTAGAAAAGTCAACCCATACATAACCATACATAACCATACATAAGCAGAATGCCTTCTGTTTTATGAATATACTCATATTCATACATATTATAAAACCAAAAACTTAACCTACTGCCTGTCACACTTTTTCATACTAAGATTATCTAATTATATGGACAAATAGCCTTTTGAATACATTCTCACCCTCCATAAAAGGAATCAAAAAGCCAAGAAAAAAATATGTATCAATGAGAGTAAAATTCTTACCAATAAGACCACCTGGAGCAGCATACTGAAGATCATTGTGTTCTGCAAAAAGCGATACAATCTTGGAAAAGATTGGTTTGCACATAAGCTTCCCTTCACCATCTTTAGAAACAATACCAGGTCTCACTTCTATCTCTTGGCCCACCTAAAATAAACAAAGAAACAAATAAATGACATTCTTGAGATCAGCAATAGCTTTTTAATGTAAAATGTACCAAAAGAAAGATTACTAAACTATTATCTATCCCATTTGCAAGAACAACTTTGTACATTCTAAAAATAAAATTAATATAAACAGATTTTTTAAATGACAACTCAATTTACATAATTACGTGTAAAAAACCTATCAAAATGTAGACTGAAACATTAAAAGACAATACATGAGCCCAGACAATGGCTTAGTGGTTAAAAGTCCTTACTAGCCTAGTGGTGGTACTGGTGGCACAAGCATTTAATCCCAACACTTGAGAGGCAGAGGCAGGTGGGTCTCTGTGGGTATCAGGACAGCCCTGTCTCAAAAAACAGATGATTTTATTGCTCTTCTAGAGGATCAGAATTTGGTTCCCACAATTTTCATGGCAGCTCATAATAGACTAACTCAAATTCCAGAAGGATCTAACGTCTTCTGGCACCAGGTACACGTATGGTATACATATATAAATATGCATACAAACATTCATAAACACAAAATATTCTTGAAAAATTCTTAAAAATAAAAACCACAATATACAGTAAAATTTTCCTTTAAAAAAAAAAAACTATAGATTTTAACTTACTTCATGGGAAATGGGAGTTACAATAAAAAGTTTAGAATACAATTTACCTTTAATACACCTTTTAGAATACTACCACCAGCTACACCTCCTTTGAGGTCATCAACTTCACAGCCGGGTTTGTTAACATCAAAAGATCGAATAACTGGCCAAGAGAGAGGAGAATTAGTCCTTGAACAAATACCACTGAAGAGAAATGAATGTATTAAGAAAAACAGAACCAAAACAAACAAACAATAAAAAAACATAATCAAGGGCTAAAAGGTGAAGTCCTTACCAATAAGTCGGGGTTCTGAAGTAAAGTCTCTTAGAGGTACTGGAATTTTCTTTACTATATATTCACATACAACTTCAATATTGTATTTTAACTGAGCAGAAATTGGAATAATAGGAGCTCCTTCAGCTACTGTACCTACATGGCAAAATTCAGACATGTTTATGTGATACGTAAAACAATTAAATGGGGCAGGAGAGATGGCTTGGGGGTTGAGCGCACTGACTGTGCTTCCAGAGAACCTAGGCTCATAAATGTCTGTAACTCCAAGATCTGACACCCTCACACAGACAAGGATACAGGCAAAACACCAATGCACATAAAATAAAAATAAATTTCAAAAAAACTATTAAAATATACTAAAAATATATCTTATACACTCCCACACATCTTAGCCAACAAATAGAAATGATTACTCCTTATGATATTTCACCTTTAAAGAATAAGTCCTTTCAGGGGAAAACGTTATTAAGATATATTAGTACATACATACTACCAATAAAAGTGATTAAATATACCTATTGCAAGCAAAGAAACACTGCTAATTGTAAAAGCTTTCAAAAGTCACAATTTATTTAGTAAATGTCAAGATAAAAATTATAAGCATTACTTATCAAAGACTATTGGCAGTATTTGCTTCTTATTAATTAAATGTTGACTGGTAAATGGCCTGTAGTAAACATAGTGAGATTTGAGGACCATAATTTATTCTTTTATTTACCAGGTAATTGGGTTTGTAGCCAACCTAAATTAAAAAAAAAAAAAAAAGAAAAAGAAAAAAGAAATCATATTTCACATATAAAAATGTACCATTTCCTCTCCCAAATGTAATTGCTGTTACAATACTCTATAAAGAGAAAAAACATCACCAGTTGCTACTTTGGTTAAGTATTTAAAGAAAAAAAAAAAAAAAAAAAAAGGGAACTTCAAAAAGACATGAAAGAAAAATACTGACAATACTTTTATTCACTGTGTGTGTGTGTATATATATACACACACATACATACACACATACAGTGAATATACATAATATATATGCAGTGAATATATGTAAATTTTATATTATACATATAAAATATGTTAATTAAAGTCTGGCTTATATGCAGTCAACTGGCTCAGTGGGTAAAAGCACTTGCTGCCAAGACTGATGATGCATTCAATTCTTAGCCAACCCCATGGTAGAAAAGAGAATCAGCTTGCTTCACGCACAATGTGGTACATACCACCCCTCCCCACATTTACAATCAAACTAAAAAATCTTTTAAAACTGGTGATTCTAGAATATAATGTTTTGACTAATGTATGTACAGTACAACTAACTCAGAAACACTCAATACTTTATATCTGAAGTATGAAAAGACAGTGGACTGACACCATGAATTCAGTGTTTAGATGATCTGGTACATTAAGGTACTAGATTAAATGTCTACCAAAGTGACTCAAACATTCCTTAAGTATTATGGGTTCTTACCCTGTACAAATGCAAGTATCTGTTCATACTGTTCTTTGGCCTGACTTTCTTTCACCAAATCAATTTTATTTTGCAGAATCAAAATATGTTTTAGTTTCATAATTTCAATGGCAGCCAGGTGTTCAGAAGTCTGAGGTTGAGGACAAGATTCATTACCAGCTAAATTGATTTAAAAGAAAAAACAGTCTTAAACAACTGAAACCATGTATTAAGACTTAATTTCCTAATAAAAATAGACTTTAAATTGTTTTACTCATGACCAATTCTAGGATATAATACCTCTAAGACAGAAGTTGTCATTTTAAAAAAAGACTTAAGTTGCTACAGCAGAGGTGAAACCAAGACCCAGGAGGCCTTAAAAACTTACCCTGATGCACATAAATATTAGGATAACGGCATGTCCTGATAGCATATTTAACATACATCTAATGTCTATCAAAGTGATTCAAACATTAAGTATTATGGGTTCTTATCCTTTATAAATATAAGTTTCTGTTCATACTGTTCTTTAGTCTGAAAAAGACTTGAGGCAAAGATGCCAAATTCCTGAACAAAAAAAGAAACTTTACATTTGTAGTCCCAATTAATAAATTTTGATTTGAAGTACCTTCTTACACATAGCAACAAACAAGAATATTAGCTATTAACAAAATGGAAAAATATCACATTCAAAAATACAAAAATAAACACAAATGTGACAATATATTATAAAGAAGTATTTGTTTTACACAATTAGGATCATACTCCCTAGGTTGTAATATTTGTCTACTAGTATAACCAAGTTCCATGCTTCTGGTAAAGTCTATGCTTTTTCACTATCAGTGGTTTTTTGATAGCTGATTAGTATTAGTATTTTTAGTTAAGTCATCAAAACTTTTCCATTTATATCATCTTATGATCCTTAATAGCTTTAAAAGTTCTTACACTTTACACTGATTTAACTAAACCAATTCTGACTTTACCTATCAACAGAAGAGCTGCATCCATCACTGCTGCACCATTCAGCATTGTTGCCATCAAAATATCATGACCAGGACAATCAACAAAGGAAACATGTCTATTGGAGAAATAATCATCAGTCTTCAAATCAACCAATAAACAGATCACACACACTTTAGATTTTTGATCTGCTAGAGAAATGGCTTAGAGAAGTACTAGTAAGGAAGACCTTGGTACCAGCACCCATACAAAAACCTATAGTCTGAGTCTATAATTCCAGCATTGAGGTGGCAAGGAGATGATCTCTGAAGCTTGCTGGTCCCACCAGGCTCTAGGTTCAGTAATAAACAGTCTCAAAATTACAATGGAGCACAATAAGAGAAAGACACATGATAACCACCTGTAACCTCCTGTATGTGTCTGTGTGAACCTCCCCCCACCCCCAATCATATACACATATACCAGATTTAGATGATATTGGGAGTAATTCTGCTGCAAAGGAGTAGCTAAGAACTTGGATGCTTTCAGAACTTCAAAATGAAAATCTAACATGCCTACAAGGTCGTAAACTTGTGGTTCTCCTAATAGCCTCCTCCAAAATGGGAATTACATGCCGGGGTACCAGATTTAGCCAAATTAATTTAATAGTTAACAGGCCTATCATATTATTTTTTTCATATTGTATAGTCTCTGGCAGCTTTAGCTTCTTGAAGAAATCTATGTATTTTCACTAATTGTACAATGTTGTTCAGAGGGGACCTAATTTTCTATTTCTTCCTTTTTGATAAAAAGTTTCACTACGCAGACCAGGTTGGCCTCAAACTCAGAGGTCTATCTGCCTCTATCTCCCAAATACTGGAATTAAGATCCGCCACCACACAATGGCCCAAATTTTCACTTTCATTCTTGACTTCGTAATTTGTTTTAATATCTGCTGTTAAATCAATTTTGAGGGGAAAAGATATCAGGAAAAAAGAAAATTTTATCTAATGACTTCATTCTTACATGAGCAAATCTTACGATCTGTACAAACTAATTTTGGAGATTTGAAATAAATGGGTTTTAAATTATATTTAGAGTAATTTTTTTTTTTTGAGGTGATTTTTAGATGCTTACAGCAAACATCTCTAGCACATCTCCAGCCCTTAAAAAAATTTAGGCTACTAAGCAACTGTCACATCTCCTAGAAAAAAGATATTACTCAAGTTCGTTTTTTTTTTTTTTAACCACAGTTTACTAAAATAGAAATCTGCTGACTTTTCATCAGTTACTTAATAATTCTAATTGTTTTATTAAGAATTGAAATAATCACCTGACTAGTCTGAAGTTTCCTTTGGTCCCTGGAATATCTGAAGGAAACTCATCAGGCATACTACTTCCACAGGATCTGTAACATTCTGGTCGAGGACAACTCAAGTCATCAAGCTTATAAATCTGAAAAGTTCAGAGAAAATTCTAAATTTTTCAATGGCCATAATCACTAATTAGAATAGTTCCTACTTCCACAATATTATTACGTACCTTGGCATTAGCATATCCAAGTTTTATGGTAATATTCCTTTCTAGTTCATTTTTGAATCGGACAGTGTGAACACCAGAAATGGCTTTTACAACTGTAGATTTCCCATGAGCAACATGACCAATTGTGCCTACAAAAAAAAACACCCAAAAAATTATGCACATAATTACACCAAGTACTTTGTTCTGAAATGTAACTGAAAAGTACTTTTTATACTACTGGTTAAAATTAAATGCAAACATTTAATCCCAGCATTTGGAAGATACAAGCAGGCAGATCTCTGTGAGCCTGAGACACCTACCTAATCTACAAAGCAAACCTCAGGTCAGCAAGACTACGAAGTGAGATTCTATCCTATCCCCTAAAAGTGCCCTTTAAAAACACCAAAGTTTGGAGGATGTCAGCTTCCTATGGTTCCTGGAATATCTGATGGGAATTCTTTAGGTAACTATTACAAGATCTAACTGGGGGACAATTTGAGTCTAATAACTTCAAAGAAAATGCAGAATTATCTATTGCCATAATCAACAATTAGAACAGAATAGCTTCTACTACTAATTAAAAGTTGTTCTTACCTATATTAATTGTGGCTTGTCTGCTGATAATTTCATGTGAAAGCGGAGTCAACTTGGTAACATCCTGCAAGGAAACATTTTTAAGTCCATTGCAACGTTTTCCTAAGACTCACGGGTTTACAATACACAGCTCTGCATCATCTCCTTTCTGCTCCTATTTTAAGAAGAGGGGTTTTCCCCTGTCTGTATATTACTTTTAAAAGTATTTTTAGAATAGTACGGAGATAAATGTTCTGGAGGTACATTTTCACAGCAATCTTTAAAGGATTTTAACGGTCGAGAAAACTAAAAAAAGAACGTTATTCTCCGTACAAAAGCAATTCAGTTACACTACATCAGACCTCGAGCACTTCTGCGAAAGTAAAAATCTTTTTCAAGTATTTATAAAAAGATTAACGCTTAAACTGTTTATCATACGATCACCTCTCAAACCGCCAGAGGTTAAAAAGAAAAGAAAAGAAAAACTAGTCACATTAATAAAGCCTCAACGCCAGGCTCTAAGTCCCAGGATTTGGGCACCGACTGCCTGAAATAAGAGTCGGTATCACTGGTCTCCCTTCTCGCGCTCCAAAACTGCCAGCACAACCTAATCTCAATGATTTCCCCACTACAGACTTTACTTAGCAGTTCAGGAAGCAAAATCTCACCAAAGTGGCAAGATTCTGACGAGAAAGATGCGGTTGAGCGAGAGTCACTCCGGCTTCTTCGCTCGCCATCTTGCTCACGAAAGTAGGAAGTGGCTCTGGCCTCCGCGGTCGCGTCACAGAACTCACAATACTATGGGCGGAGCTGTAGAATGGCGGATGGAGGGCTGACTAAGGATCTGGCCTGGAAAAACGGACAGTGAACATAGTTGTAGCCTCACTACGAGGACTTCACTCTGAGTAACTTCGTATATCTAGTTGTAGGAAACTTACTAAAAGACAATAAACAAAGTTTCAATGGCTATATGCCATGGATTTTATAACTATTACTGCAGGCAACATCAAGGACAGCCCCAGTAAAAGCCCCACCCCATCCCAACCTCCACCCTCACCTCTACCCCCACCCCCATCTCCAGGGCTGGAGTACAGGTATTCTCTTTCCTTAGGTTTCCTTAGTGTCTCAGGCGCTTGAATTATAACTGATGGGAGCGATCAAAAGGAAGTCTTTACTTATTTATTTGCTCAGCTAATAATTTATTTTAATAAATCTAGATTGGTTGAAGGGTATTCTGTTGTCTTTCTGGACTCAAGAACACCTGTGGATTTTGGTGCGGAGCAGGGAAAAAACAACAAAACTGGAGAGCTTACAGTTAATGTGCAACACTGTAGAAGTTGTTTACACCATTTAAGACAATAACAAAAAGAACTAGTAAAAACAAGTACAAAAACTGGCTAGCACTGTCTTGCATCCTTAATTCCAGCAGCACTCCAGGATGGCCAGGGTTACACAGAGAAACTCTGTCTTAAAGAACAAAATGAGAGAAAAAGGGCGAGGGGGAAGGCAGGAGTCAAGGGGACGAAAATAGATTTTTTAAAAAAATAACACTTTGATGGAAATATCTATATTTGATACTTTAATTTTGGTGAAATAGTTTTGGAAGCAAATTTCTGTTTATAAGTAAGGGAATCTATCTGTTCATAGCAAACCTGATCTACATAGCAAGTTTCAGGATAGCATGAGCTTCATAGACATGATTTCAATAAACAAAACAACAAAAAGCAAGCAAACAAAAACCAAGGTAAAGGCAAACCTATGCTTAAGAATACTTGGAACTAAAAATATAACTCTGTTGTTAAAGTGCTTTGTTTTGTATGCAGTCAAACCTTAGTTTCCCAGTGCTTTTACACCAAGAAATTGGAGGCAGGAGAATTAGAAGTTTAAGGTACTACTTGTGGTCACATGGAGATATCCTTGAATATATGAAATCCTAATAGAAATAAAAAAGAGAGAGAAACTTTATCTGGTGATGATGTTATTAATTAACGTTTTTGCATTTTACAGATATTTTTTGGAAAATAAAAAAAAAATATAACTGACCACTGTGTCAGTATAGTTTGTAAATATTGGTAATACAGTCACATAGATTTCTATTTTTGAAGATATAGGTGAATTTTACTGTATTGTTTTAGTTGTATTAGCATTTTGATAACCTATCAAAACAATCTGTGTGAACTCAAAGTCACTTGATTTCTTGAAATGTACCTACTCCTATCTTTAGAACTGTTAGTCATTCCAGTGTATTGGAGATGCCAGTATAATGGATGACCACCAAGGACAGCAGTAGCAGTGGAATGGAGTCAACCAGAGCCTAGAGTTCTACAGAAGCCACAGAGGGGAAGTGACCCAACCCCTTTGGGGGAGCTCAGAAGATCATGTGAATCTCAGACATTGAAGCAAGAAGCTGTAACACTGAAGTTGCTCTGGAGATTCTAAGATGTTTGAGATGCCAGAGCTATGGGATATCTACTGAGGAAAGCTGCTAACTAGAAGTAGAACCAGGCCAGGAGAAAGATGGGTTTTTTGTTTGTTTGTTTTGTTTTGTTTTTTGCAGTCAATAATGATGAAAAAGGAGTTGGAGATCTGAAGACCCCTTTGACACCAGACATTGTGGGGCAGTGGACCTTGCTAGGATACTTGGTTAGACTGAATAGGTTCAGACCTGGCACCTCATGAGAACAGTAGGCATTTCACCTGTGCCCAACCAGGTTCCTGTCATATAATCACTGCACCCCATGGAGAGTAAATGACAATCAATTACATAGGGGCAGTGTCCCAAAACCCGTCCATATGCAGATGAGGCATCCTTAACATCTCAGACCAAACTAATAGAAAGCATCTGCTGTCAGACCCCAACCCACCCCAAAATGTATATAACACTTTATCTAGAAAGAACAAAGCCATGGGAATTGTTTTACCAAAGATCATCTGAGAGAGTCTATCGTGTAAGAGTTATAATACTCTTGGGAAAAGAGTTCTTTCCTGAAGCTTCTACAGTTGGAACCTGCCCAGGCCTACCTAATTTACTGTTCACCTGATGGCCCTGACCCTTGTTCCTAGCTTCTGTGCCTCAATAGGTAGCCAACTCTCCCACCACCCCACTACCCCTGCAGGCTCTATGTGCAGCTTCTTACCACTTCACTCCTACTCCAGTGGCAGCAATTGTACTTCTCCCTGCTTGTGCCAGCCTACTGCTTCAGAGAGTGCAACTCTTTGGCTGCTTCAGCCCTGCTAGAGCCCCTGCAGATCTTCATGGGTAGCAGAACCAGCTAGACATGGAGATACAGAGTTTGAAGTTTGCCTAGCTGGTTTCCTGTCTTGTTTTGGAAAATTACAGTTAAGTGATTAGATGAATCTCAGAAGAGACTTTTTTAGGACTTTTAACAGTATTGAGACTGCTATAGACTATGGGGACTTTGGAAGTTGGACTAAATGTACTTTTTATTATGCTGTGGCTAGGTATAGCCCCCATAAACTCATGTGTTTGAACAAGCCTATGGAGTATGGAGTAGAATGTAATAATTTGAATATGCTTGGCCCAGGGAGTGGCACTTTTAGGAGATGTGGCCTTGTTGGAGGTGTGGCCTTGTCAGAAGAAGTATGACACTGGGAGAATGGCTTAAAGACCCTTATCCTAGCTGCCTGGAATCCAGTCTTCTCCTAGTACCCTTCAGATGAAGATGTAGACCTCTCAGTTTTTCCTGCTCCATGTCTGCCTAGATGCTGCCATGTTTCTGCCTTGGTGATAATGGACTGAACCTCTAACCTGTAAGCCAGCTCCAATTAAATGTTGTCCTTATAAGAAATACCTTGGTCACTGTGTGTCTTCCTAGCAGTAAAACCCTAACTAATACACTAATACTCCACTGTGTAAATATAGCACATTTTCTTTATCATTTTCTATTGAAGAATGTCCAGGTTGTTAACAATTTCTCGCTATTATGAAGATAGCTGCTATGAACATAGTTATATGTAATAGGAGGGGAATATGTCCTTTAGGAATATGTTCAGGAGTTGTATAACTGGGTCTTGAGGTATATTGATTTTCAATTTTCTGAGAAACTGCCATATTGATTTCCAAAGTGGTTGTTTCAAGTTTGCACTCCAACCAGCAATGGAAGAGTGTTCCCCTTCAACCATATCCTCACCTGCATCTGCTGACACTTGAGATTTTTGTCATAGCAATTGTTATCAGTGCAAGTTGGGATCTGTTGTATGTAGTTTTAAAAACCTGCCACCTTGTTGCCCAGGAGCTGCTACCACACTACCAGCCCCTCCTGGCTTAGCTCTAGATTGGCTGCTGCCAGCACTGATCTGGCTTGCCTGGGAGCTGTTGCTCTTGGCCCCTCCTGACCCCCTTTTGTCCTACCAGGTTTAGCTCCTGGGTCCATCAGTCTCAACCTGGCCTCTTACTCTACCTTACTTAAGCTCCAGGAATCAATTGCTCCACCAGCCCACTCCCAAGGCCCCAGAATCCATAGATAAAGGTCAGACAGGCAGCGTTATTATTTTAGAACTTGCCAGCTCCGCACAATTGCTGGGGACAAAATCTCCTGCCTAGAAAGGCATGCCCTCATCATTATCTCTGTTTCCTTTCCTGCCCTAAACTTATCAGCTAGCCCGTATCAGCTATGCCCCTCTAACCTTGTCTGTCCTGGTCCATAGTGGAGGCTACAGAGCGCTTTTTAATGAGTTTTCTCGGCCACTGAAGATGGTGCTCAAAAGTCTCATCTGCTGAAGCAAGGAGGACAGACCCCTTTCCTTGCTGCAGCTTCTTTCCTCAGTTTCCTCAATTTCTCTAAAGCACGCAGAATGTCCACCATTCTTTTGGTGTCTGATTGTTTCTTCCTTACTTCAGCTAAGACCCCATCAGCAGCTGCTTTGAGCTCCTGTTCCCGCTTCTTTCCTCCACTTCCTGCACGCACTTCACCCTCCAGCGGTCAATCTCCTACTCCCGTTCCGTGGCCTGCGCGGCCTCCGCCTCCCGCTTAGCCTCACGTTCCCGGGCCCTCTCACGAAGCCGCAGCCGGCGGCGCGGGACCCTCTCCTGCCTCCGTCGCACCTCCCCCACATAGGCGGCCTGAGCCAGCGGCTGCAAGCGCTCGGCTAGCTCAGCTCGCAGTGGGGCCGCCTGAGCATGCAGGGAGGCCCAGGCCGCACCGTAAGCCTCTGCCTCGCGCAGGGACTGCCCCAGGCTGCGTAGCCGCCGCACCAGGCGCAAAGCGACACGCAACCGCGCGCGTACTTCGCCCAGGCTGGGCCGGGCGGATGTGTGCGGGTTCCTAGGGCCTCCCGGCCTCCCGGGGTTCCCGAACACCGCCTCCAGCCACTGCCGATCGCGCAGGCGCTGCAGGGCCACGTCTCCAAGCACGTCGGGCGGCTGCGGTTCCTCGGCCCAGCGCGGGCTCCAGGTCGGCCCCGGGCCTGGAGGCTGTGGCCGGGGACGCTCGACGGCGTCTGGCCCCGGGAAGGACCGGCACTGCGGCGGCGGCTGCGGGGGAACTGGGAAGAAGGCGGCGGCGGCGGCACCGGAAAGAAGGCGCCGCCGCCGCGGGAGGCCTCTTGAGATTTCTCTTTTGAAAATTCTGTTTAGATCTCATTTTAAAAATTGGATTATTTAGTTTGTTGATGTCTAGTTCCTTGAGTTCTTTATATATACGTTGAATATTAGCCTCTGTCAGATGAAGGATTGGTGAAGAACCCTTCCCAAATCTGTAAACTGACGTTTGCCTTACAGAAGCTTTTCAATTTCATGTCCCATTTGTCCATTGTTGATCTTAAAGCCTGAGCCACTGGTGTTCTAACAGTTGTCTCCTGTGCCAATGAGTTCCAGGTAGTTCTCTATATTCTATCATGTTTAGTGACTCTAGTTTTATGTTGATATCTTTGATCCACTTGGACTTGAGTTTTATGCAGGGAGATAGATATCATCTATTTGCATTCTTACCTCATACACATTGATGCAAAACTACTAAAAAAAAACTACTCACAATCTGAATAAAAAAACATATCAAAAAGATCTTCCATCATGATCAACTGGATTCATTCTACAGATGCAGGGATGGTTTAACATCTGAATATTTGTCAATGTAATCTGCTACATAAGCAAACAAAAAAGAAATCACATGATCATCTTAGATACTGAAAAAGCATTTGACAAAATCCAACACCTCCTCATGTTAAAAATCTTAAAGAGATAAGAGATACAAGCCACATACCTAAACATAACAAAAAGCAATAGCCAACATCAAATTAAATAGAGAGAAACTTGAAACAATTCCACTAAAATCAGGGAAATGGCTGTCCACTATCTACCTATCTGTTCAACCTAATACTTGAAGTTCTAACTATAGCAATAAGGTAACCAAGAAGGGGCTACAAATTTAACAGAGGGAAGTGAGAAGGGTGGGGAGATATAAACATGTTGGGGTCCCTTAGCTGCCATATTGCACAGAGGATTTCACCCATAAGTCTTCCTAGCCCAGGGTCTGCCAGAAGTGGGAGCCACTCCAATGTACAAGTATACAGTAGACAGACTGAAGAGAAAGAGAAGTGGAACAGTTTGAGCACCATGAAGAGATAGGACTGGAGACAAGAGGATGGAGAGGAATAATGTGCTTCAAGTAGCCAGCCCTGCGGCCAGAGACTTGTGCAGTTCAAAACCATGCTGCTACTGAGAGTCATGTCCCAGTCCCTGGCTATGCAGCCCAGGGGGTGGAGAGTGGCAGGGGTTTGGTGTTGATGTCCATGACTCATATTACCACTAGAGATTGTGTGGAAGTCCCTGGACTGGGCAGCTGCATGAAACACCTAGTTATTTAGGAGCTGTGCAGATCTGGACCCTCCGAACCCTGGCTGGGGTGCTCTTGATAGCTCTCACTCTGGAGAGCAGCCCTCGTGTTGTTGTTAGCCCTGGTGCTGTTTGTATTTTGATGTTAATTCTGCTTTCCCAGGAGGGGTTGTCTGGACCGAGGAATGAGTCACATACTCAGGTTACTTCTGTGAACCTTCCTCTAATGAACAAAGAAACTAATCACTGGAAGAGCAGGCAGGATTTCCAGATTGTAGGGAGGAAGAGAGGAGGCAGGAGAGAGATATGGGCTTTTGGACTGGGATAGCGGGCAGAGAAGACATAGCTACTCATAACCCCTGGTTTAAATGGATTTGCCACCAGAGGATTTAATATGACTTACAAAATTAGGATTCTAATTGTTTTGCCCATCGACTGAGTTACCATTGATTTTGAACTAAGTTTGTGTGGTGTTTTCCTTCACAAGGCAACTCAACTGGGCTCCAGAGAGGTTCATTGGCAAAGTGTGGGTTTGCAAGAAGTGTACCCCAAAAGGCTGTGGAAATTTTGTAGTGTGGGATTGGTCAGGTACTGACCTGCCAGTGGGAACTTATAAAGCTAGGAGGAGAGATTTTGGAGCTCTGAGTCAGAGTCTCCACAAGATGAGAACAGGCAGCTAGCCAGACTGCTGGTGCAGAGAATAGCCAGGTATATTGCAGTGTGGTACATTCGTTTTTTTTTTGTTTTTTTTTTTTTTTGGTTTTTTTGAGACAGGTTTCTCTGTATAGCCCTGGCTGTCCTGGAACTCACTCTGTAGACCAGGCTGGCCTCCCACAACACCCCTGTCCCTCATCCAGACAGCACAGTGGAGCTGGCCCTGGTGGTAGGGATACAGGCAAGCCAGCCTTGAAAACAAGAGCTCTTGGTTCTGTAATGCCTATGCCTTAAGGTAGTGTGGAAGAGTTGATGCCTTCACCCCTCATCCCCTATTGCAGTCAGGAGACCTGGCCACAGGATCAAGAGAGTGGGAGAGCTGATCCAGCCCTTGCTTGCTGCAGTTCTCATAAGAGCAGGTCATACACCTTGCGTGAGCAGAACAGTAGAGCTGGCCCAGGTGTGGATGAGGAATGGATACAGAAAATGTGGTACACTACAGAATGGAGTACTACTTAGCTATTAAAAACAATGACTTCATGAAATTCACAGGCAAATGGCTGGAATTTGAAAATATCATCCTGAGTGAGGTAACGTAGTTCAAAAGAATGAACATGGTATGTACTCACTGTTAAGTGGTTATTAGCCCAAAAGTTCGAAATACCCAAGAGTCACTTTGCAGCAACAGTAGGGCTGAGTGTGAGGTTTCAGATGGAGGACTTGGAGAAGGAACTGAAGGAGCTGAGGGAGTTTGCATCCCCAGGGAGGCAGCAACAGTGGCAACTGGCCTGACCCCCTGATACTCCTGGAGACTGATCCACCAACCAAAGAATACACATGGAGGGACCCATGGTGCTAGCCACATATGCGGCAGAGGAGGGTCTTGTTAGACATCAGGGGGAGGAGAGGCCCTTGAGCCTGAGGTTGTTAGATGCCCCAGTATAGGAGAATGCCAAGGAGGGAAGACAGGGGTGGGCGGGTGGGTGAATACCCCCATAGTGGCAGGGGGAGGAGGGGGAGGATATGGGGAGGTTCCAAAGGGGAAATCTGGAAAGGTGGAAACATTTGAAATGTAAAGAAAGTATGAAAAAATAAATTAAAAAAAAATGAAAAAAACAAAACAAAAAACCAACTTGTCTTTTGGATAATGATTATCAGTTGTGCCTGAAATGCTTTCCATGTCATAGGCCAAATATCAGTATTTTGCAATAACAGTTTAATTGCTGTTGGAATAAGGAGTAAACATTTCATCATGGTCTTTCACAAAATACCTTTATGATTCTATCCTACAATTCTGTATTAACACAGCAACAGCTTCATAATAGGGTGTTCAAACATTACTTGGAGATGAAGAAAGGTGAATCCATGTTAATGGTCTCTTTCTCCAAAGAACTGTTGAGGGCCATGAGTAGCAATAATGCAAACAGCCAACAATTGATCTATATTTTATATAATGTATCTGTTGTTGAACAATAACTTCTTCTTTCTGCAAAGCTATTTGTCTCTCACCAGTTAACAGTCCTGGGAATTAGAATTTGCATACCCCTTGTTATCAAACAGAGGCTTAAGTCCTGTGGTGAGCTTAAGGTGAGGTTTTAGTCAATCGACATCTCCTAACAATGGTTAAAAATAATATGAAGTAAACTATCTTTTCTTACTTGAATCTTCTGTGTCACTCTTTGTTTAGGGTATAACTGAGGCCCCAAATATTGAAAAAGAAACTGCCTTTGAATCTTTTCTGGAGCAACAACCACTCCAAAATGTTAAAGCTAATTGTATCGTTTGACCTGAAGGTCACAACTACTGGTAGTTCCCTCTGGCAAAGACATGGAGATCGAGATCTTGCTGCAATCAGCAAGAGGTTTATTATTTCCAATGCATTGGGGTTGTCCTGCATATAAGACACAGGCGACCCCCAATTCTCAGAGCTCACACTTTTTATACATTCTAGGGCAGATTCTGGTCACAGCCTGAGTTGGTTGTTGACCTTTCACACAATTAGGGGATTCTTAGTGAGTCATCACTGTGGTTATTCTTTACCCCAGGGCCATTGTTAAGGAGAGCCTATGCTGACAGAGAATATCTGCTGGCCAGTTGGCCTTACCTCTAGGGAGGGGAGGAATGCCTCTTTCTCACAGCCCACAGGAAATATCTGCTAGTTAGATGGCCCTATCTCCAGAGAGGGGAGGAGGGGAGGAAAAACATTTCTTTCATTTACCCCCTTTTTTCTTGGTGGTCTTTCTTTCTTGTTTTTTAAAAGATTTATTTTATTTACATGAGTACACTGTAGCTATCTTCAGACACACCAGAAGAGGGCATCAGATTCCATTACAGATAGTTGTGAGCCACCATGTGGTTGCTGGAATTGAACTCAGGACCTCTGGAAGAACAGTCAATGCTTTTAACCACTGAGCCATCTCTCCAGCCCATCTTAGTAGTATTTCAATCATGAAATTACAACTCATTTTGATCTAACCCTAGGTACTGTTGCCGTAGCATCATAATCTGCACCATGCTTACGCGCTCCCTAATGAAAGCCATTAAGCAATTTAGGATGCAAGGTCCAAAGCTTAGAAGTAGTACTGAGGTTATTAAGGGTCCTAGGAGGGTGGAAATTAACGTGGTGAGCCAGGGGGAAGAACTGAACCAGGATTCAAGCCATCCCCGACTCTGTTCTCTTTCTCTTTCTCTTTTTGCCAGTCCCTCCCTCACCTTGGCCATTGAGTCTTTTACTACTCCTGAGTGGTCTACATAAAAACAACATTCTTCTTTTAGGGCTGCACACAAGCCATCCTGCTGGAGGAACAAGAGGTCGAGTCCCCTTCTGTTCTGGAGGACTACCTCGGATAAGGACGTCAGAGATTCTTGGAGTTTTGAAATAGAATTTTCCATTTGTTCAATGTCTAGGTCTATAGCCTGTCTTAGTCCCTGATAAGCCTGATGATGTGATACTAATGCTGATGATCCTGTAGCAGCTCCTGCCGCACCTAACTCTGTACCCAGTAAAACAGAGAGTGTTATTCCTGCGTCTCTCTTAACTCTGACAGGTCCTCCCTCCCAGTAAGACAATAACTCATCATATGGCTGATACATAAGCCGAGGGATCAATTGTACTAGTGTACAGAAATCCTGAGTTGCATTAAGAACGTGGAGGTTGATGTAGGGAGTAATCCTGGAGGAGCAAGCCCACCACCTGTCCATGGGGGTAAGTAAGTAACCCGAGGAGGGGACAACCTCCCATGTCTGATTGCAGAGATGCCGGTGGGTGGTGGGGAATTTCCCCACACACAGTCCTTGGCCAGACACAGCAGACAGAGTAAGTTTGACATTCTGCTGCTGTCGCCACCGACCTGCCTGGGCCTTCCCTGTCAGGTTGACTGTCCCCACATATGCTATTTCCTCATAGTAAGGGGGGGGGGGCACATCATAGCAGAGCCAGCAGGATTCAGTGGCCTTTGGGTTAGTGGCATTTATGACCTGAAATGCTTCTCTGATTAAGTTAGTCAGATGAAAGTTCTCTAGAGGGGTGAGGGAGGCTTTGAGAGTTGTTATTTCTGAAGCCTCGAGAGGGTTGTAGGGGGATTTGGTTTACAGAGAGGGTTTTTTTGTCTGGTGGGGGCATCTGCATCTAGGGCCACTAAGGCCCCATTTGGGCCCAAGGGGAGAATAGGAGTCTCGACCCGGAGCTTGACTGTAAACCGAACCCCATTGTTGTGCCCGTTCTTACATAGTAGTCCCCAGGTTCTTCCCCCCACCCGTCCTGCCCTGAACCTTTTCCCTTCCTCTGTGAATCTGATGGTGAGAGGATTACAGGCATAATTAAGGCAGGGCCCCCATCCCTTCCAGGGCCCCGTGGGTTCTGCCACAGCAACCCCATATGCTGCATAGGGGAGCCCTGAGCATCTACTGCTTGTGAGACCTGGTCCTGTGGAGACTCTCTGTACAGTAATCAAATCCCAGCTTGATTTGGGATTCCATTCTGCAGTTCCTGAAGTCTCACACCCCCAGGAAGCACAATGATAGGATTCTGGGCCTCTACACCTTTGAGCTAATGACCTACTCCTTCCTCCCCCAGGCAGACATACAAGGGTGTTTCTCGAAGGCGACTCCTCAGGTGGGGGTGCCTGCATCCTATTTGATCGCCTATCCCATTCCCATGGCACAAGATAACATTGCGTGTCCCTTTTCCTTGGCACTCGGGCCTGGCCCCACCTGATTCATGAGTCGGAACATCCCAAGTGTTTATACCAGCGGCCAGGTCACAGAGATCAAAGGTAAGGTCTGGCCACCACGTGTAGAGGGGATGGTCAGATGATCATTTCTGGGCCACTAGTTCCCCTGTTTCTGCAGAAGTCACTGTCCACACTTGGGTAACATGTGGTTACCAAGTGGTTACAGGTGCATGGGGGCTGCCATAAACTGATGTCCCCTCAAAAATCAAGGTCAGGATCCCCACCAGGCCTAGGAAGGTTGTTGACATCTTCCTGGGGCTGCTAGATGATTGATTTTCAATTTCAAAGGATTTCCTGTGGTCCAGATCCTCCAGTCAGCGAGATCCTGGGAGGCTTTAGTCCTGGGCACAGGGGCAGGCTTCAAATGGGAAGCATGTGAAAGACCCCCAAATTGGGGAGACTCTCACTCAAGCCACGGGAAAACAAGACCCCCCAATGACTCACGAGAAACCGAATTTGCTGCAAGCGCACGAGGTTTATTCGGGGAAGCAGTGCACTGGGCCGAGCTCATAACCCACATAGGGGCAGAGGAGATCCACCCCGAGCAGCTGAAGTTAGGGGTATTCATAGGGAAAAATCACAAAGCAAAAGGGGGAGCAGGGGGAACATGCGTCATGGGAAAGAGCAGAGGGGCTCAAAACAGAGGTCACTGTGACATTTTTGGTTGATCAACAGGATAGGAGTCAAGTCAAAACAACTACTTTCCCAACACAATGTTCAGAACAGAGTTCATCATGACATTTCATGGTGGGCCTGTTTTTGGAACAAGGTAAAAACAACCATTCTCAGAACTGTCTAAGGGGGGTGAGTTTAGCCCATTTCAGGCCCCTGGGTGGCCTAGGGATCTAGTGCTGAGTCTAGGGGCAATTTTCTTCCAGGGTCTTTCACATGTATCCAGAAGGTGATTCCTTCCACTTTGACAACCATTGGTATGGTCAGTAGCACCAAGTAGGGTCCTTTCCAGCAGGGTTTGAGCGTCTGGGCACGATGTTGCCTCACATAGACCCGGTCTCCAACCTGGAACTGGTGGAATGTCTCAGGGGTTCCTGGCTTGTAGGCAGCTGCCAGCTGTGTCCACACCTCTTGTTGTACCACCTGCAGACCTTTTAACCTAGCATACAGATCATTATTACTATGACAAGTAGATTCTATGACGTCCCCTAAGAGGGTTAACAGTGCTGGAGTCCCATACAGGATTTCAAAGGGGGTTAGGCTGAAGCAGGATGGGGTATTTCTAACTCTAAACAGGGCAAAGGGAAGGAACACCACCCAGTCAGTGCCAGTCTCCATGGTCAATTTAGTTAAGGTAACTCTTTTAGAGTTCTATTCATCCTCTCTACCTGCCCTGAGCTCTGAGGTCTGTATACACAATGAAGTTTTCAATCGACCTCTAGATATCTGGCCACTCCCTGACTTACCTGGGCAACAAAGGCTGGGCCATTGTCAGATCCAATTACCTTGGGCACTCCAAATTGGGGAAAGATTTCTTCCAGTATCTTCTTGACAACCATTGCAGCAGTTTCCTTTTATGTAGGAAAAGCTTCTACCCATCCTAAAAAGGTGTCTATGAAAACTAATATGTATTTGTAGCCATACTTGCTGGGCCTTACCTTGGTGAAGTCCACTTCCCAGTACACTCCTCGGCTGTCCCCTCAGTATCTCTTACTAGGGTCAGTCCTATTTTGGCAGGCATTCACCTTTTCGACTATTTGTTCCACTAGGTGTTTCAGTCCTGCTATCTGTATAGATGTTAATCTTTTTGTCCCTTTTTATTTCAAGGGCCTTGATGGAAGCAATAAGCTCCACCTTTTGTGCCGAGGTTCCTTCTGGTAAGGCCTGTGCCCACACGACTCTCTGTCCATCTACTACATCTGCACCTGCTTTTCAACTTCCTTCTTTCAGGAAAGTACTCCCATCTGTGAACCATGTAGCCTCAGTGTCTGCCAGGGGATGGTCAGACAGGTTTTTGTGCCAGCCATAAGCACTTGTTGACAGTCATGGATAGGAGGTTCAGGGTCAGGGTCAGGGTCAGGGAGTATAGTGGCCGGGTTCAGACCTGTTGGGGGAGAGAACGTGATTCAGTCTGAATTAAGCAGCAAAATCTGATAGCAGGTCATGTGGGTGTTAGTGAGCCACTGGTCAGGAGGTTAACGGACCACAATTTCAAGTGCATGAGGAGCAGATATTACTGAGTCTTGTCCCAAAGTCAACATCTTTGACCAGCATGGCAACTGCCGTTATAATTTGCAAAAAGGTGGGCCACCCCACCTGCACAGGGTCCAGTTTCTTAGATAAGCATCCCACTGGCCTTTTCCATGGCCCCAGTTTCTGGGTCAGAACCCCTTTTGCTATGCCTTTGCTTTCCAACACAAATAAATGGAAAGGCTTTGTCACATCTGGGAGGCCTAGAGCTTGGACTGACATTAGTGCTGCTTTAATGTCATTGAATGCCTGTTGTTCTTTCTCCCCCCAAATAAATGGTTGTTTGTCCTTTGTAAATGGGTAAAGTAGGGCTGCTATCTCAGCAAACCCTGGTATCCATAGGCGACAGAAGCCTGCTGTACTTGTTAGGAGCCAGGCCCTAACACTCTCCTTGGAATCTGCCTGGGCCTTCTCATTGTCCTTGAGGCCCTAACACCCTCTTTGGAATTTGCCGGAGCCTCCACACTGTCCTTGGGAATCTGAGACTTTCTGAAGACCAGGTGTGTTTGCACAAGATAAGCTGGAGATGCCTGGAGCTAGGATCTTCACACCGTTCCTGGGAATCTGACCCTAGTGACCTTCCGAGAGATAGTTGTGTTTCCTCAAATCTAAACTGTCCTCCCCACCTCCTGGAAATAGACCATCATAAAACAGTTTGACACCGGTTGATCTGGCTTGTTAAAATAGTTAAACCATGACAGCTGGGGGGCCATAAGCCCCCTTTCCCCTCCGCTCTACAATCATTTTTCTTTAAAAGCAAACGTGTGTAAAAAATAAAGTGAGACCTAGACGGAACCTTGCCTAGCCTCCCTTCTCTCTCTCTCTCGCCCGTTTTTCTTTCAGGCTTAGTCCTTCTCGATTCTCATGAATAACGAAGTCCCGCAGGTCGGGGCATAAAGAATTACAGGAAATCACAGTGAAATGGGCAGAGTTACAGGAAAACACAAACAAATGCACAAAACCATACAGGAATTAAAAACAGAAATAGAAACAATAAAGAATTCACAAAGGGAGACAACCCAGGAGTTAGAGAACCTAGGAAAGAAATCAGGAGTCATAGATGCAAGATTCACCAACAGAATACAAGAGGTGGAAAAGAGAATCTCGTGAGCGGAAGGTACCATAGAAAACATGAACACAACAGTCAAAGGAAACACAAAATGCAAAAAGCTCCTAACCCAAAACATCCAGGATATCCAGGAGCAACACACTCTTCTGGGAGCTACTAGGGACCTTGTGTCTTTGCAAGCCTGACTTTGATTAGCTTGTTTCTCCTGAGAATCCCCTGTATCTTAGCCTTTCCAGCTCCTGTCTTTTGTCCTTGCCAACTGCCCCGCTGCATGGTGGATATAGTCAAGGGACATTTGCAAGAGGCACTGGGAAGCACATTTCAGGATGATCCCTGGAAACTTTTCATAGAACAAAACGCAAGTGGTGAGGTCAAATACCACATTCAAATAAAAAACTTCTCTAGGAGAAGGTAGTTTATGTCTGCTGTAAATAACCATAGCCTGAGGAATTGGTACATGAAAGAAAGTCCCCATATACTTTATCTATCATCTATCTATCTGTCTGTCTGTCTGTCTGTCTGTCTATTTATCTATCTAATCTCTCTCTCAAACACAAATATTCACAAGCACACACAGTCACACAGATACAACTCACACAGCTTCAAAGTACATCGACCTAAGCACCTAGGGTCTATCCCCACCTAATTACACAGCAAACGTACCACCAACAATTACACCCAAACATCTCCGATCTCAGGAGCCCTGCTGCTGCTGCTGTAGATATCCCCTTCTACCTAAAGTTTGTAAGTACACACTCAGAATTGTAAACTACAAGTGTGGGTTGGAAAGAAAGTCTCCTGGAGAGCCAGGTGCCTTTATCTGCTGAAATGTAGAGAGGAATATCAAATAAATATTCATGTACGAGACCAGGCTGCCCTAGTGCTGAGCAAGCAGCAGAAGGAGACAAGCCTGCTGCCCATAGGTTTTGAGGGCCACAGGGTGGAATTAGGCAGGGGGACCTGCATCAGGTCCATGAAACCCTGGAGTCCTGCTAGGCCACCAAGGGTTTAGATCAGGTGCTGATCAGAAAGGTGCATTAAGAGGGTTCCCATACCACGTCTGATGGCCAGATCTTTGAGGTCCTCACAAATTCTGAGTGAAAGCAGAGTGCTACTCTGCATCTGTGCCAGATGTACAGAAGGGTTTTAGCTGTTGGGAGAGCCCTCTCAGCTCAGGGATTCAAAACAGGCCATGAACTACAGGAAATCAACCCTTCCTAGAATGAGCCTGCACAGAAGTAGAACCCTGGTCCATAACTGCTAAGAAAAGCCTTGGGCTTCACAGCCTCTCAGGGAACTGCTGTCGGGAAGACCCTGCACCCCTCAGAATACTGAGCAAACATCCCAGCATCACAGGCAGTAGAAGAGAGGGTGGAGCCTGGAAATGTATTTCAGTGGAAGAACATCAGGAGCCTGAAGTGGGGGATAGGACCCTGCAGCAGAGTTGACCTCTGAGCTGATTGTTATTCACCTACCATTGGCCCCCATTCCTCAAGGCAGCCATGCTG